>JBAMJV010004753.1:0-98171 GCA_037951105.1 Echinarachnius parma | reverse complement strand
ATCAACCCCTGCTGCTTTCCCTTTCGGAGCCGTCTTTAGTGATGCTCTTACTTCTGATTCCATTATATCTGGTTCATAATGGTCTGTGTGTGCTGGATGAAAGATGTCAGGTTGTCTGTCAGCTCCGATCTGGTTTGGGTTTAACAAAGCCTCAAAGTACTCTGCCCAGCGATCACTCTGCTCAGTATCTCCAGATAGGGGGTTGCCATCTTCATCATTAACTATTGTAGAAGGGTCAAAGGGTGTGTCCTTTTGTTGAAAAGCCTTCACTGCTTTATAGAATTCTTTGGTTGACGTCTTTTTCTTGTTGGCTAGCTCATTTCCGAAGTCATTCCATGCTTCATCTTTGGAGTCCTTCACCACTTCTTTAGCTTTCTTCCTAGCGTCCTTGTAGACATTGTAGTCGTCATCCGTTCTTGTCCCTTGCCATTTATGGAAAGCTTCTTTCTTTTCCTTTACTGCTTTCTTTACTTCCTCATTCCACCATGCTGTTTTCTTCTTAGGGCTGGTTCCTTTCTTTGTCATCCCACATTCAGCCTTTAATGTTTTGTTAAGAGCTTCTTTGAACCACGACCATTCTTACTCGACAGTGCCATTTTTGTGTTTGATTGTCTCAAATTGATTCTCCATTCTTCCCTTGATTTTATTGCAAACATCGGGATCATTTAATTTCTTCAAGTTCATGACGAAAATTGATGGACAGCGTTTGTTCTTGTGTGGAGGATTATTGGTAATTCTGTCCATTACTACTGGCCTGTGGTCGGTAGTAGGTGTGATCTTAGGTAGAACCTTGGCATCCATGATGTTGTGTCTGTCCGTTAACCTTGAGAGGATGAAGTCGACCTGAGAATTGATACCCAGATCATTCCATTTGTACCAGGTAGCAGTCTGACTCTCTCTGTGCTGGAAGAAGGTGTTCGTAATGAAGAGATCGTGTTGGGCACAGAGTTCAAGTAGCAGTTGACCGTTGTAATTTCGGTTGCGTCTGTTGTCCCCATGTGGACCCAAGTATCTTTCCCATGGTGCTCTATCTCCCCCAACATGTGCATTGAAGTCTCCCATTACCGTCAGGTTATCTGTGTCTTTGGTCTGTGTTATGAGGTCTGAGATTTCTTCAATGAAGGCATCCTTTTCCTCCTCTGTTGTTGAATCATTACATGGTGCATACACCTGTATGTATGTATGATGAGTGTTGCCTCTGCAGATTCTCACCGACATCAGCCTCTCTGACAAGTACTGCACGTCTGTAATGGAGCTTGCTATGTCTGGATGTATCAGGAAACCCACTCCATGTATTGCTCTCCTGCTTGTGTTCACTCCGCTCCAACAAAGGACATAG
Organism: Echinarachnius parma; assembly: GCA_037951105.1. Classification (NCBI taxonomy): domain Eukaryota; kingdom Metazoa; phylum Echinodermata; class Echinoidea; order Clypeasteroida; family Echinarachniidae; genus Echinarachnius; species Echinarachnius parma. The sequence goes on along the minus strand of JBAMJV010004753.1, from coordinate 96,832 downwards.
TTGTTGTGTGTCTGGGTCATACCTTTCCCTTTCAGCATTGTATCTGATATCCCTAGAATCTTATAGTTGTACTTCTCCATGTCTAGTATTATCTCTGGTTCTTTGTCTTTTATTCCGCAAATGTTCCAAGTTGCCACTCTTTCCATTATTCTAGTTCGTCGTCTATGTTCGTTCCGAGGTCGTGTTCCGTTGTAATCAGTCCGTTTATTCTTACTTATTCGACTTTGAGCAAGGGTAAAGATCCACAGGAGACTAGCCAAGCCATGCCCTGCTTCACCATTTTCCACCGTTTTTGGACGAGTGGCCCCATGGATGGGGTGCTATTTAAGCCATAACTGGCCTTCCACAACTGACATGATGGTTGCCAGAAGGGGACTGAACTGGTAGTACAGGATTACAGCTTGACCTGTAGCAGTCTAAGATGTTATAAGACTGACCAGACTTAAACCTATTCGTTGCTCAAACCTATTCGTTAAAATTATTTCGCTATTTTTATAAAGGGGGACTTTCATTTGTTGTTGTTTTTATTACATGTTTGTCTTTTGTGTATGTATAATTTGCGTGTATGGGAAGGTATAACTAGCTACCATTGTGTCTGGGTGTGCATGCATTTGTCTAGCTGTGTCATTATCATCCTTTGATAAGTGTATGCGCTTTTCCTTACACCATACACGATACTTTAGTATATAATTTTACATTTTATTGTACATTATATATTGGTACATTCCATTGTATTAGTTTCACTAGCATTAGCTGCATCATTAGTACACTGAGTAATGGTAGCATGCAGTGGCCGCACACATGTTTTTTTCAAAGAGAAAGGAGAGGGGGTTATTTCGTCAGCCAAATTTCTTTGAGCGGGGGGGGGGGGGGGGGTTAGCTGTAGATATTTGGAGTGAATTAAAAACAGCCAAAACAGTATTTTTGGGGTACACCCCCCCCCCCTACCCGCCCCCATGGGTACGCCTATGAATGGTACATTTTGTTTCATTCATTTCACATAATCTATACGACATCTTCGCCCTGAACCAGCTATTTGGCCATTAGTCTCTTCTCAATGACAATTTACGTTATTTTTAAAAACGCCAGCGGCAATTTACGTGAGCTTTCGTAGATTGCATATAGCAGGTCAACAAATTGTTGGGTCACGTTACCCTACACTTCGTAGATTTGGGTGACCTGTTTCACAAAAGGTACAGAACCTGAACGTGACGTGAACGTGACTGTTCATAGATTTGGATGACCTGTTTCACAAAAGGTACAGAACCTGAACGTGACGTGAACGTGACGTGAACGTGACTGTTCGTACCAAGCCTAATAAACTGTGCACAGCCATCTACAAATTAAGGAAAAGGAAGGGAAACTTTCATCAATATGTGGTTCAACAATTTGTTTTGAAATGGGGCTCTATTCAGAAGACATGAGTGGCCTTTGAGGAGTTCCAATGAAACCATTATATTGTTTTACTCTTATTAATTATCTAATTGCATGTACAGTGCATTATATAAACAAATTGAACATTGTTGAAATAAAATTAAAACAATATCAATGAAACTCCTTGTGTTAAAAAAATCTTTTAGTTGCTTTATACTAGGGTTAGCTTTTAAAGGTACTTATTAAAGGGTAAACCAGCAAACCCTAGTTGAGGACTAGGAAGACTGTTTGTAGCATACTAAACTGTACCAGTTATTAAAAATACATTGAGCATGGAACTATTTAGCTAGCGGGGTTTAATGTATATGGGCCCTGGAGCTCTTTTGATAGTTATGAAATGAGCAAGCTGGATTGGTGCATTGGTACCAGCTGGGGAATTCCCAACCAAGGGCGTTCAGCTGAAGAACAATCAATATGATAAATATTGATATGGCAATGTAAGTGTGACGTCAGTGGTTTCTACTGGGCCTTTTCAATATCAACCATGCAACAATAAAAACATCTATCTGGCTTCCGACTATCAATAGATCTGCGTAGTCACAACACAATATGAAACACATCACAATGGATTATGTTTTTTTTCCAGTCATATTCTGAGCCTAATAATCTGTGAACAGCCAATTACAAATAAGATTGTATTGAAATGATGTACTTGCACATCGTTCATGTGATATACATGTACATGTATGTAGACTGACTTGCAAATTCAATGTTTTGGATTCTCCAATGTTTTTTGTGAACTCTGACGATTGAATGACAGAACAACACTAGCTCACCTGCAGTATAACCTGAAATGGTAAGTAAAACTGGGTGTGGTGATGTGATCAGTTGGCTTAATATAAATGTATCTGGTGGCCAGCAAAACTTAGCAACACTAAAACTACCCAATGCAGGAAAGTTCATTAAATGGATACAAATATAAATGTTTAATTTGGAACATGTTGAATTGCCAAACTGATATGGTGATAAGTTACACGTACATGTGCAGTACCCGATCAATCAACAGATGTTAACAGGTACACAATAATTATAGAAATATTAACTCATTTTCATTAAAATACAGCACTTAATTAGAACAAACTCCCACACAGAAATAACACAAAGAACGCTTTGAATGTCAGCTAGATAATACATGTATATTTCATGTTTTTGTGACATTACTTTGATTTTTGAATTCCTTTTATGAGTGTTTTCCTTTTTGAGAGGAAAATAACAATTATGAAATTAAACCCCGATTTATAAACGCACTTGAGAAAATATGCTTGCAAATTATAAGAATATGTTGTATTGAAAAATGTCAAACTTAAGACAAATGTATCAATTTGATCAAAAAGACTTGATGGTTGGGCACCGGTCTAGCAATCCAGAGGTCTCAGGTTCGATTCTTGGTGAAGCCATTTTTCTTTGCTGATTTGATAATCGATTTTATCCATTCTTAAAAAAGGTATATAATTGCTTCATATTGACAGGTCCCATCGACTGGAATAGTACTATAAGCAGACTCATCGTCATCATCAAATTTGTCACCAACAAGTAGCAGACAAAATTCTACTTCGCAAGATCAAAGCTGAACCAAATGGGAATATTCTTCTGTGAGAATGATACCTCCAACGGACTAAAGCTTCTGAACAGGTAACATACTGTACAATTACCATAAAACAAGGTTCCCAATGGGGCAAGATTACGGTTAAAACAGACACAAACAGACTCATCGTTATAACCGCAAACAGAGACTGTAATGAAGCCATTAAATCTATCCTGTGAAACTGACATTTTCATAAGAACAGATTTGTTCATTAACTTGTATTTATTTGTTGATTGTCTGATATCCAAATCATTGATCTATCCATAATTATTCAAGTCAGATACTTTATTTCAAACATAGAGAAATAGAGCAGAATATATCTAATACAAAAGAAAATTAGCAAAAAAAATTGGATTCCCCGTAATGCTGTTATCTAATCCGAGAACGAGACGGGATCCCGGCGGTAATTGCTACCGAGACGGAATCCGAGCCGGTTCCGAGAATTGAGAAAAACTCTATAATTCTCGGAAGATTTTGGCGATCCATTTTCTCCAGTAATAATTGAAAATGTGTATGTTTGACAGTCCATCAAAGTTGTGGAATTCAAATAAAAAATGGGGGAATTAATATTGTTTAATTTATGAGTGGTTATTTTTGAAAAATTCTTGGTTCGTTACTTCGTTTCACAGTCGAAAATTGAACAGGACGCGCAAAATTGCTAGTCATTTGAACACGACATTGCAGACGGATGTTCACATAAGCTCTGGCTAATACTCCCGGCGACAATGCATATTGGAATTGGATGGATCTCGTTTGTGAGCCAGTTCATAAAAAAGAGGCTCTAAATTTGTATTTTGGTGATTTACACCATTTCTAAACAATTTGGTAGTCTACTTACATGATTGCATGGCCTTTGAAAGCTTAACAGAAACAAAATTGAGCCCCCAAACAATGAAAAAACTGCGCTGAATATCGGTAAATTTCCAAAGAAAGTTCCGGAGGTAATCTGAAATCGGCCGCTGAAATCGAAGGTTGAAGTTAGCAGCAAGTTTTCGGTACCTCGCAGAGCGCGCGATATCGATATCGCGAGACGATTGAGTGCTATGCTAACTTCAGTTACCCGGCTAGCACCACCGCTGCGACCAAAATTTACCAATATTTTGCGCAGTTTTTTTCCTTGTTTGGGGCTCTTTTTTTTTTTCTGTTCAGCTTTCAAACGCCATGCAATCATAGTAGACTACCAAATTGTTTAAATATGGTGTAAATAACCAAAATACAAATTTAGAGCCTTTTTTATAATGTACTGGCTCACCAGTGCGGTTATACAAATATCCATTGGATGTCTCCCCGGGACTGTCAACGCGAAAGTGTGGCGCGATACTGAACTAACGATCGATTTCTAGGTCCAATTTTAATACTTCGGAAAATTCTGAATAGTCTGTAACTTTTTTTCGGTCAAGATTGATGTACATGCATCAAAGTGTCAATAATATAATTGGCATATAAAACAAGAAAGTATGTCTACAATACTGCATTTTTTCAGAGCAAATTCCAATATTTTTTCCCAGGATCCGAGACGATCCGAGATTTTTTTCTTTACCTAACAGCGTTACTTCCCCGGGATTCGAACCCGAGACCTCTGGATGTTATACCGATGCTCTACCAACTGAGCTAGAAAGCTCTTGTGATGATTGCTGGTCCCTGAAACACTTTTTATTGCTTGAGATGGTCACAAGTAATATTATAGACCTGACACAAACCCGAAGATAAGAAATCAACTGAGGGATATGTGTGAGTGGATAAGCCAGATGATGTCAATTAATGTTTTTATCTTGCTTTCTTACTATCACAGAAACAGGGAAAAGAAAAACCACAATGGCGGCCGCAGATGCTGCTTCCTCAGAGCAAGGCCCAGGTCTTCCCACACCAGGTCTGCTCAAACTACGCACACTAGCAATCAACAGGGGGCGTCTCACCAAAGGGGAAACCAACGAAGCTGAACGCATCGCAGCCGACCAACAGATGTTCCTGTGCAGAGAACTGCAGGGAACAGAGTTCAGACATGCAGCACGGAACGTCCTTGCACTGACTCTCTATCATACAGGTAAAACAGACGATGCTATCAAACAGTGGAAACAAACTGTCCAGGAAGATAAGTCAAACCTGAATGCTCTCCAAGATCTTGTTACATGTTACGAGAAAATACGCCCTGTAGAAGCCGATAGGTATATGTCCATGCTGACAGCAGAACAACAAAATATCAGACAGGGAAGTCAAGAGGAAAAGCAAGTGTATGCACGTTGCCAGGCTGAGCAGGCCTATGCCCTGTGGTGCAACTTGCAAACTAAATTTGCGAACCCTTCAGTTCTTAGACAGCAGCAGGCTGATGCATTCACAGATGCTCTTTCTCTAGGGCAAGATTCAGTGAGCCGAGATGAGCGCAGCTACTGGCATTACCACATTGGCTTGGCATACACAAAATTAGCTCATGCCGAGGTTCGCTCGTTTGAATATGAGCGCTACAAGCACTCTGTTGAAAGAGCAACCAATCATCTAATCCAGAGCAATAACCTTATTGAAGGTGATAGCTTGGGCACAGCGAGTTGCACATTAAAGGCACAATATTGGTGTGCACTTGGCAATCTTTTCACTCCAAATAGATTTACATATGACCATCAGGAAAGTTTTACATCAATCATATCAGAGTTAGATGTACCTTCTGACGTGAAAGATAAACTTCAGAATCCAGAGCTTTGCTATAAAGAGGCTCTCAAACATGAAGAGGATAATCAAGCATGGATATATGCCAGATTAGGTATGTATCATACCAAGCAAGGCAAGTTGGAGAAAGCCATTGATGCCCTGAACGAGTCCATCTCCTTGGTCGAGTCTCTCCCAGACAATGACCCTGCAAAGGGAACATGCAGATTGGCTTACCCTCATAGAGCTATTGCTTACATCAAAATGGGTAGACAAGCAAAAGCAAAATACCTAAAAATCAATTGTTTTGAACATGCTATTGAGGATTCAAATAAAGCTAACCCCAAAGCTCTGTTTTCACAAGGAGAAGCATACTTTGAACGGGCCAGGCTTCTTAAGAATGGAGAAGAGAGAGACAAACTCCTCCAAAAAGCATTGATCAATTTCAGAGAAGCTGATGAAATATCAGATCGTGAAAACCGACCTGACTTGCACTTTAAGACAGCTCGATGTCTGAAGGACACAGGTGATCTGAAGTCTGCAACTGCTGCATACAAGAAGGCATTCACTACATCAAGACCTAATCATAATTCGTTCCTGAAAAAGGTTGCTTTCTGGTTTCTCTGCTGCATGTTTGACTTTCATGCATCAAAGGGAGAACCTGAAACTCTCAAGCAAGATGCAGCATACTGGCTCAAGTCTGTCTTGGATGGTCTAAAGGAAAAACCTACCTTACTCAAAGAACTTCTGGAAGATCTATTTAGAAAGGAGTACAGTGAAAAACTTCTCTGTACATTGAAGTTCATGGTAGACAAAGATGTGAATGCATATTGTCTAACAGTAGATGGCTGGCTATCATGTGCTCTGCAAATAAATGATATTCGTGTTAAGAAAGAAGTGGAAAACCTGAAAAGGGACTTCCAAGCGAAAAGGCGAAATGCGTACCCAGCTTGTTTGGAAACAGCACAGAATGAAGGCTGTAAATACGACTTCTGCATTATCAATGATGAAGAAGATTCTTCCGTGGATGCGTGGGTGCAGCACTATGTTCTGTGGGATTTAGAGGAAACCTACAGCTTGAAAGGTTGCTATCACAAGAGAGATAGTCCCCTGGGATTGCTGAAAACAGAGGCTCACACAGATAACATGTCATCCAGTGCTTATGTACTGGTTGTGATCAGTTCTGGTTTTCATAGTCGTCCGTGGTGCAACCATCTAGCTAGCATGGCTTGTGAACACAAGAAACCAACAAGAGTCGTTGTCTTGCTGAAGGAGTCAATCAGTGTGCCAACAAGCCTCCAACATTGTCGCTGTTTTGATTTCAGTGATCAGGAAGACCTGCACACATTGGCAGGGTATCTCAACCCACAAAACAGTGGTGTATTTGGTCAGCTCAGAAATTAATCTAGTCCCGAATGATAAAGAAATCCACTTTGGAAGCCACTACAAAAATCTCTTAAATCTAAAATAGGTAGAATGCCTCTGAAGCTGATGGCATACAATTTTCTCCACAATCAAGTAACTACTTCACACAACTGTGGAAGGATCTTTAAAATCCTTTGCATATTTACAAAATAGAGCTCTAGAACACTTGACTGGAAATATCACAATAAAAACAAATGATGTCAAATGAAATAAATAAAACAAGCAAGGCTTTTAAAATGAACTTGCCTTTACATACTGGTGGCCCAGTAGGTTTAATGATATCAAAGATTGCTTGACTGTTGGTGGTCTGAAGCTAGTATTGGTCATACAATATGAACAAGTCTTAATATAAACATTGTAATATAATGACTCGTATAATTATAATAAATGAGAGCCTTTTTACATGAAAGTATAGAAAATTATTAAGTCGAAACTTGACTTTTAAAGGGTACCATCACCCCAAAATAATGTTCTTATAATTTAAATGAAAGGTAACACCTTTAGTAGTCCATTCCATCAACAAGTTCACAAAAATATGTTTTCATAAAATATATATATAATTGGAAAACGCATCCCCATTCTAAAGCATGCGTTCATGGGTCTGAATTACGAAGACTAATTTGTCCAGAGCGAACGAATCGTCCGGGATTCTATTGTCTCCAAACGTACGCGTGAATAGCATTGGCGCACTCGCAAATGTTTGGCCCGTACGGAACCAGGAAATAATAGTGGTTCTGTAAGTGGTGGTAATTGATTGCTTTGTGTATGAATTACACAACCCTTTGCAAAATGTTGGGTATCAATTTGATATCACAAAACGATACCAAATCATAAAACTACGTGTTGTTCTTTGCCTGGTGGTCCCCTTTAAATATGTTTATTTTAAAATCAAATGGTCTGCATAATGTACATAACTCTAATCCAATAATTAATCAAATAGATGAAATGAAATGAAAAAAATAAGATGCACTTTATATTGCCAATTATCAAATAAAAACTCACAATATTCACAATTTAGAACAAAGATGGAATATAAAGATATACATTCTTTCAATTATTTGCTGTTTGTGAAAAATTACTGATTGGTTAATTTGCAGTCTGTGTTCGGGATGGAATCTTGAGATTTTCTGGGTTAGTTTCATCTAGCCTTTTAACAAGCCCTTGTGACTAAATGTCAGAGACAACTAGGACCTCATATAGGCAGGGCTGCAGCCAGGAGGTCTTTTCAAATCCAATCTGCTCATGAACATTCACATCTCTGGTTGGACTGGACTGCATTATAAATAAGTTCAGCTAGATTTGACACATTCAATAAGCGTTGGCGTAGTCATTGCTGTCCCAAGTCGCACTCCTCTGACTTCAGGGAAAAAAATAATATTAATTTTTTCGGGGGCTACTTTCAAGCTTGCCTGCATGGAAATGATACCCTCAAATTTGTTTTGCATTGAGCTCTATGCAAATTTTGGGGGCTCTTTTGGCATTTCGGGGGCAAATTTGCACTGAGCCCCCGTGTATTTTTTTCACTGACTGAATTGCAAATATAGAGCACTGGAGTATTCTTCTTCTCAGATTACTACACCAATCCCGTCTGCGAGGAGATATTTGTAAACTTATCCAAGCTGGGTATGGACGCTGAGGGACAGTTGATTCAAAGTGGTCTGGAGGTGGTTAGACCACAAGGGCATCGTTTGAAGTAGTGATGTAACATTCTTCTTTTGTTGTATTTAACTTGAATGGTTATAAAAACAACTTGTCATTTGATAGTGGATTGAAGCTGGATGATTGCCTTCTTAGCAACCACTAGGTCAGACAATGCCTGTCTTGCCTGACATTGTTAAAACCATTAAATTGTACATGATTATTTGATGGTACATATTCACAATTAGGATCATATCATTCTTTCAATTACTTGCTGTTTGCGAAAAAATTACTGATTGGTAATTATTTGAATTTACATAATATATTCCGATACATTTAAGCAATATTTATTATTATCATCATTAGCCTGCGAACTTCCAACAACCCAATAACCTTCTCTAAGCCTGCTAACTTCAACAACCCAGTGACTTAATAAATAACACATTCAAACCAAGCCAGAATAGCATAAAAACAGACAAGAAGTTGCTATTGAATTGACAACAATATCAAAGAAGGCAAAGCAGATGCAAAAAGGCATTGTGGCTGCCGCTGTTTGTGTGGTGGTTGTTCTCTCCAGTAGTTTCTGCTATCATCAATGACCAAATAATACACTCTGAGCCTGCAAGCCTTAAAAACAATTTAACACACTCAAACCTAGCCAGAAACGCCTAACAACAGACAAGAGTTTGGCATTACAGGGAAATCGACTCAACAAGAAATATCAATTTGGTATAAATTTCTATTTCAACCTGTGGAGAAGAAAAGCCATTGAGAAGTCATGGAGGAGCCATTATATTATAAATGGGGTTTATTCTTGTTTGTCAATCCATGGCTCCCTATCCAACATGTGGTATTCAATTCCCAGGGCTCTACACTAGCACTTGCCTGGGGCAACTTAAATTTCATGAATTATCTTTGTTGCCTCCTATGTTGAAGACTAGTATACACTTATTAGATATTCATTGCATCATTTGTAAGAAATCATGATCACGATATATCGCTTAAATTTGTTTGATTATTAGATGTGTTGAAAATGTGGAAATAAATAAATAATTACAAAATTCACAGCAAGTAAGTCTGCAGATTTTCAGACATGCCAAATAGTTTTTAAAATAAATATTTGTTTTTTATATGTTTTTGAATACTTTGTGAAAGATAATGTACAGTTTAAATCACTTTTATGTAAATATGCTACAAGACAGGTTTATGAAACATGCAGTACTCCTTGTATGCAGTGTAACCTGCTCAGAGGGAAATGTTTTAATGTGATATTTTGTGTAAATATCAGCAATTATAGCAGTATTGTATACATGTAGACTTAAAAATACATACAATTGCTGACTTTCTATATTTGTAATAAATATGAAAATGCATATAATTGGATTTTCATGAGTATGTTACAATAAAGGTTGATTTATGAAGAAGATAATGTACAACATGTGCTAAATGTTCTAACCTAACACACACAAATTCATCAATCTTCAATGTAAAATGAATATAACTTGTGTATTTGTAAGAAGAAAAACAAATTATATGTATTTCACAGCTGAATAGAATTGCCCATTCTTGTTGTTGTTTCATGGATAAAATCATACATGTGCAAAGTCCATTATTATTATTGACTTACAAATCACAAGCTAATTTGTTATTTGTTGAAGACTATAGATTCTGGTACATGTACATGTATAATAATACATTTTGACAGTTTATGTATTGTATTTTTTGTATATTATTGTTACAATTGATTTATGAAGTAGTTCTGGACTAAATGCAGTTATTTCATTATTAATACAAAGTTTATTAAGTGACAAGAGAATATTAATTATGTATTTTGAAGAAATGTACCATATAAACATGTACTTATTTAACTCAATTTAGTTTAGTTAGAAGAGAAGCTATAACAGACATTAATACATGTATAAATTGTGTATTTGTAAGAAGAAAAACAAATTATATGTATTTCACAGCTGAATAGAATTGCCCTTTCTTGTTGTTGTTTCATGGATAAAATCATACATGTGCAAAGTCCAATATTGACTTACAAATCACAAGCTAATTTGTTATTTGTTAAAGACTATAGATTCTGGTACATGTACATGTATAATAATACATTTTGACAGTTTATGTGTTGTATTTTTTTGTATATTATTGTTACAATTGATTTCGGAAGTAGTTCTAGACTAAATGCAGTTATTTCATTATTAATACAAAGTTCATTAAGTGACAAGAGAAATACATAGATCTTCATCGTAAAGTGAATATTAATTATGTATTTTGAAGAAATGTACCATATAAACATGTACTTATTTAACTCAATTTAGTTTAGTTAGAAGAGAAGCTATAACATGAAACCGTATCGATACAATGTATGAGTGTGTTGTCTTTGTAAAGAGATGAGAGCAAGCTCCAAGCCAAGGGAGCCTGAAAACTAAGTTGAGATACCCGATTTGTACAGAAATTTTCTAATATGAGCCTGAAATTTCAGATGACTAGTAACTGAATTCAGGCTTGTGCTGTAAAGTTTTGACTTGATTTGCCTTTGTTATGGTATCATTGCTTTGTATAAATTAAATCATATTTTGTATTAAATATACATAAATGGAGATTTCTTGTGGTCAGACACTTATCCAGTAATGATATGTGTACATTTGCTAAATTACAATGTATAATTAAAGATTTAAAACTCCTTACTGCTTATGATATTAATAACTTGAACATTGCAATATTTATGTTAAAGGCATATATGCGTGGGTTATAAAGGGTATAGTCAGCAAATTCCAACTCGACTCCACCGTAATCTCTCGAGGTAAACTCAAGATATATATTGGATCGATCGAAGAGAGGTGCTTCGAAATATCTGAACAAAGGCCTTCTTATGAAATTGCATTCAGCAAACAAATTTCTCACGCTGTCACCTAGCCATCAAACGGCGGCACTTTGAAGTCGGTTGCGGTTAAGCGTGTTACGTGATATTTTCGCTCGTAAACATCTCTGATGGATTTCCATTCGACTAGTACAAACATTCCGAACGCGACTATTTTTAATGCATTTTTGACTCGGGTATTCAGAAGTGGGACAGTTTGCGATCGCTACTTATAACTGAGCCAATGGGGATTACGTACCGTGCGTAAAAGTGCGCAAGATGGATCCACGCGTCTAATAACCCATGCATATATGCCTTTAAAGTCTTAAAGATTAATTGTTATGTTAGGTTTTAAATAGTTTTACATGATATTCTCATTAGGGGTCAATGCTTTATATTAAAGGCTTCATGCACTTTTTGTTGACCCCACATTCTCATCATTTGTAGTTTTATACCCTTTCGTTTGTGTTTGTCATTGTTTATGTTTACTTGTTTTCTACATATATGGTATTATATGTTAATGTATTTTATTTTGCCTTTATGAAGAATCATGGAATAAATTGAAATTGAAAAAAACAATTTGAATGAAAAAAAAAATGTATTTCTGATTGTATAAATAAAAGTTCATGCCACAGTCACACCTACCCGTAATGAAATCCAGACAAATTGTTGTATGCACTATAATACACTAAATAGGATGAATAGTCCCTGAAAATTTGAGCACAATCGGTCAGGAAATAAGAAAACTATGGCTCCTTGAAAAGAGCCATTTATTTCTACGAGCGACTCAAATTGGCAACGCACTCTGGCAAAGTTGTGGACTACTCCCCATACATTTTGTACACACAATTTTTAATTTGTTTTAATTTTCTCAAAATGTATATGTTTACCCTTCGTTTGAGTTCAACACATGTTTTGTAGAATGCATTTATACATAACATTTCATGAGTTGGGGGAATGGAAAAGTGTGACTATGAAGAAAAATGTAAAAATGGGAACATTTGTGTACAGTACAAAACAAATGGGGAGTAGTCCTCACACTTATCAGAGTGCGTTGCCAATTTGAGTTCCCCATAGGAATAAAGGGACATCTTCAAAGGGCCATAGTTTTCTTGTTTCTTGCCCGATTATGCTCTAACTTTCAGAAATTATTCCTCCTAATCTCTTCAAGTCTTTGAAAGCAACATTTTGCTTAGGTTTCATTGCCCTTTAAGAGCCATGTAACACCATTTTTGTAATGCTGTGAAAAGAGGCTATTTCAAGACAGATAATAATTGATCCTCATTTTATCAATATTGTTAAATGTACTTTTTTATGTTCTTTTCTTTTTTCTAGCACTTACATTTACATACAATATATGCGCTATATAAATATATATCATTTTATATATTATTGTTATTATGTTATTATTATCATAATCATTATAGAGTACAACCATGTATTTACATAATTATATACAATGTATTTTACATGTATTTATGAAATCAACTAAAACTAAATAGATTCATAAAATGTACACAATTTGTTTAGTTACTCATGTTGATGACATGTGTACAGAAGGGAAACTTTCATCAATATGTTGTTCAACAATATGTTTTGAAATGGGGCCCTATTCAAGAGACATAAGTGGCCTTTGAGTAGTTCCAAACAATGATATTGTTTCACTCTTATTAATTATCTACTTGCATGTACAGTGTATTATATAAACAAATTGAACATTGTTGAAATAAAATTAAAACAATATCAATGAAACTCCTTGTGTTAAAAAATTGCATTATTAATAATTCAAATTGTTGATTATAAGCTGAGCCATGTGCAAAGGATTGACATTTCATTTATTTACATTATCATGAAATTTGATTTACTTTCCGTGCCTGACCGGTCCATAATTAAGGACATAAAGGTTGATTTCTAGCATTGCCTACACACAAGACAAGATTATCATAGTATGTATAGTAAGGCTGTAGTGAAACGGTTACACGACGGTTAACCGACCGGCATCAGCAAAAACGTTTTACCGAACGGGTAACCGAAAAAAAAAAGAAGAAACTTTTTTTTTTTTTTTTTTCGTATCCCCATTCTATAGATTCGGTCAGAAAATGGAACGTTGAACCCTGGTAATCTATTGCTAAAGTAAAGGTATTTTACATGTATCACAAATAAACAAAACAAATAAACAATGAGAAATAAAGAGAATTAATGAATAGATTAGACTGGTAGTGGTAGAGCCAAATTTAGAAGAATCATTTGTGATGAGGGGGAAAACAAATTCCAGTTGTTTTGTTCCATTATGATTCTTGGAAAGATCAATGTCCAACGTTTCATGAGATACACTTTACATTTAATCAAGACATTTTCATACTCATTAGCATAAATTTACATATTTCAATATTCAAAACCAAATCATAACTCAGAAAATGATCAAGATATCAAAAGGGTATAAAGCAAGCAATATTCCTCTTATTCTCCTGTTCATGTTGATAACACTTTGTGAAAATTTAACCTTGTGTTCCTTCCTAAACCTAATATTTGTCATGATATTAAAGACTGCTTTGTATGATGTAATTATGTACCATAAATCTCTGTGTATAAGACGCACTCGTGTATAAGACGCACCCCCAACTTTCACAGCAAAAAAAAATAAAAATATATATAAGTAAACTAATACAACTAATACATACAGAAGAAACCGAAGCTGTATGTATTAGTTTACTTCTCGCTATGTTCTAACTTACACTTGAATCACTCTATTGTGATCCAGCTGAAGTAAAGGCGGCTTGCATTATTCGTAACTCCTTCCCCATGAATACTTGAGCACAAAGGGCCGAGAGATTGGCTTGCCAATGACCTGAACTGGATCTGTCTTCAATCACACGGTCCCCGTGGCCTAGTGGTTAAGGCATCGGCGTTCCAAGCTGAAGACCCAGGTTCGAGTCCTGGCGGAGACCAATTTTTCGACCAGTGCCTTTTTTCATTTGGCGGATTAAAAGGAGGAACATTGCTTATTAAGCTACGCCTACTATTATTCTTCCTTCTCAATCATTTATGATTACTCCTTGCAATTATATATATATAATTACTTTTACTTTTTTGAAGAGAAAGAAACCGGTCGAAAGTAATTGAATAAAGACTTAACCAAGGAATTCTAGCGTGTTTCCGAGTTTATTTTATTGACTTTTTTTATATATTTTATATATATATAACAATTTTTAATTTTTTTTTGGACACCCTGTATTTTTGTTAAGACCCTGAAGTGCTGTTGGAATGCTTATACCACTGGTCTAGGGCATGACACTAGCTTAATGTTGAATGTAGCATTCATCAACATCATTTTCTAACATACAAATAGTGGTTAGTACACGAATTGAACATTTATTGAGCAGTAACACTGGTGCTCATAAATATTCATATTCATCTATTATATTAATCTATTATATTAATACGGTAAGCTTCAACCCCCAAAATGGTTCCCACTCGAGATATCCTCACCCCGAGGATTCGGCGACTTCCCGACCGTCGCGATCGAAGGATATACGTTTTGCGGAGGACAATAAGGCATTCCCGAGTCGCTCCCGCCCCGTGGTCGTCGTCCAGATCGAAGAAAAGGGAAAGTCAGCAATGTCAATTGCCCGTTTAAGACGCCGAGCGTTGACTAACGATTTATCGCCGTAAAAGTATTTGTAAGAATATAAATTGGAGTAGATAAAACAAATAATATATCGAGAAACCATTTTAGATATAACACGTTGCGAAACGACCCAGGTTTTGATAAATATCAATATTTATATTACGCGGATGGTATGGTAATGATCGCTATTGCCGCTTGGCATCGTGTTTGTAAGTGCATCGACGAAAAAATGCGACAACTTCAATTTAGCTGCGGTTATACAACGCGCAATGGCTGTACAGCCGTGTATACACGTCGCGCAGTCATCGAATTACCCCACCGAACCGTAGTTTATTTGCATAGCTCACTGACCTGCTGACCATCGTCTCTGGTCACTATCTCATTCGCCCTACCGTACACGATACTATAATTGCGCCAGCTTGTGGTAAGATGTATTAAGTCAGCCACGAAGCTACCATGCAGTACCAGAAGAGACGCCTAGGGGGTGGGGGGGGGGGGGGGGGGGGTGGGTGTAGAATAGACGGGGGAGGTAATATCTTCAAGAATATGAACAAAGGTATACGCGGGAGAACTTAGTTTATGATATGAAACGTGTAGGGGACACGACGGGTTATTTGTCATACAGGCAATTGGAGCCGCGGGGGGGGGGGGGGGGGGGGGGAGCGGCGAAGCTACTTTATAAGCAAGAACACGAACACAAGCGGAACAAATTATGGATCATAATGAAATATGGGGGGATAACTGAATAACTTTGCGTGGATACTAAACCATCATGATTTTGTTATACATTGGTCGGATGTATCGTTGGACGGGGCCCCGACGGGTTGTGGGGTGGGATTGAATCGCCCGAGTCTATTTTGTCTTACTATTTAAATGATGACTGTGGGATATTTAGTAAAGTTTTAAAGTGTTGTTATGTCATCATCGTCTTTCTCTTTCAAAAACCCGCGGATTTCCGCGGGTACAGCTAGTATTCATGAATATTCATGAGCACCAATACTCCCTAAATATAATGCAATTTTCTAAATTTACTACTATTTTTAATTATGAGCAAAATGTATAGCCACTGGTTAGAAAATTGCATATTTAATTAGTACTACTGCTCACGAATGTATGAATATCCATTAGCAGCAGTATTACTGCTCAATAAACTTGCAATTTTTACATTTTGCTGAATGCTATAAACAACAGCAAGCTCTAGTCATGCCCCAAACCAATATGTTAAACACATTCAACATGACTACAGGCTGTCCAAATTTTTTGTTTTTTTTGTTTTTGTTGTTGGCTATACATGTGTATAAGATGCACCCCCCACTTTGAAAATTTTCCGACGGAAAAAAAGGCGCGTCTTATACACGGAGATTTACGGTATTCAACATACAATCTTTTAGTTGCTAACTAGGGTTAACTTTTAAAGGTACTTATTAAAGGGTAAACCAGCAAACCCTAGTTGGGGACTAGGAAGACTGTTAAAATACACTTAGTATGGACAAAGATGGTAGAGCGCCGTAGGCGCAAGATAGCTCACTCTGCGGAAAATACGTGCTGTGGAGTGAAGCACCGTTTAGGTACGAACTGGGCCGGAACGGCCACCATGTTGGTGAGCAAGATAACCCCCTCGCGCGTACGTACGTACGTGCCGCGTGCATTATCCTATTGTAAATACCGCGTAGCACTGTCATTTGAAAAAGAAATAGATAATATGTGCATGCAGTTTCTTTTCTGAGTTACCTTTCTTTGACTTTTGGGAATTTTAAGAAAGAGAGATCAGGCCTCTTGCTTTGACGATTTGTACAATTTATTGCTGAGCAATGGGCAGATGAACGAGACTTCGACGCCATAGTAGCGTGTGCAATACAACACTAGTCGTGTACTTCCGGGTTCGGACTTGCTCACTAACATGGCGGCGGTCGGAGCCCCATTTGCGTACATCACGAATTTACGAGAGTAAGCCATCTTGCGCGCTATGGCGCTCTACCATCTTTGGTATGGAACTATTTAGCTAGCAGGGTTTTATGAATTATGGGCCCTGGAGCTCTTTTGATAGTTATGAAATGAGGAAGCTGGATTGGTACATTGGTACCAGCTGGCGAATTCCCAGCCCAGGGCATTCAGCTGAAGAACAATCAATATGATAAATATTGATATGGCAATGTAAGTGTGACGTCAGTGGTTTCTACTGGGCCTTTTCAATATCAACCACGCAACAATAAAAACATCTCTCTCACTACCGACTATCAATAGATCTGCGTAGTCACAACACAGCATGAAACGCATCACAATGGATGATGTTTGTTTTTTCTGTCATATTCTGAGCCTAATAAACTGTGCACAGCCATCTACATATTAGATTGTATGGAAATAATGTACTTGCACATCCTTCATGTGATATACATGTATGTAGACTGACTTGCAAATTCAATGTTTTGGATTCTCCAATGTTTTTTTTGTGAACTCTGACGATTGAATGACACAAAAAACACTAGCTCACCTATAACCTGAAATGGTAAGTAAAACTGGGTGTGGTGATGTGATCAGTTGGCCAGCTACCTAATGCACTGAAAGTTCATTGGATACAACTACAAATGTTTATTTTGGAACATGTTGAATTGTCAAACTGATATGGAGATAAGTTACACATATACATGTGCAGTACCTGATCAATCAACAGATGTTAACAGGAAGACAATAATTATAGAAATATGAACTCATTTTCATTAAAATGTAGCTCTTAATTAGAACAAACTCCTATTTTCCTATGTTCATTTTCAATCACTTTACAAATGTATATAACTGCTTGATATTGACAGGTCACATCGACTGGTATAGTACTATTTGCAGACTCATCATCATCATCATCAAATTTGTCACCAACAAGTCGCAAGCTGTGAGAATGATACCTCAGATGGACAAAAGCTTCTGAAAAGGTAACATATAATTACCCCTGACCTAAAAAAGAAAAGAAAAGTTCCCTATTGGGGAGGATTGCGGTTAAAAACAGACACAAACAGACTCATCGCTATAGAGATGATATTCATATAAGGCGCTATATAAATTGAACCTATCATTATTATTTATCGTAATAACAGCAAGCAAAGACTGTAATGAAAAGATTTAATCTATCCTGTGAAACTGACATTTTTATTGCTCGAGATGGTCAGAAGGATTATAATCCTGACACAAACCTGACGGATAAGAAATTAACTTAATATTATTTGCGAGGCATAATTCAGATGACTTGTTACAATTACAGTTTTCCCTCTTGCTTTCTTACAATCACAGAATCTGGGAACAGAGAAACCTATACCTACCCAAGCTAGCCATCAATAGGGGGCACCATCACAATCAGATGAATCTAATCAAACGTTTTTTCCTCTTGCTTTCATAAAATTTCAGAAACGGCGATCAGAGACAACAAGATGGCGGCCGCAGATGCTGCCCCATTAGAGCAAAGCCCTAGACATCCCACACCCGAACTGCCCAACCTATGCAAACTAGCCATCACAGAAACGGCGACCAGAGACAAGATGGCCGCCGTAGAAGCTACCCCCTTAGAGCAAAGCCCTAGACATCCCACACCAGGTCTGCTCAACCTATGCACACTAGCCATCAACAGGGGGCGTCTGACCAAAGTGGAAGCCAACGAAGCTGAACGCATCTCAGCGGACCAACGGATGCTCCTGGACAGAGAACTGCAGGGCACAGAGTTCAGACATGCAGCACGAAACGTCCTTGCACTTACTCTCTATCATACAGGTAAAAAAGACGATGCTATCGAACAGTGGAAACAAACTGTCCTGGAAGATAGGTCAAACCTCAATGCTCTCCAAGATCTTGTGACATGTTATAAGGAAATACGTTCTGCAGAGGCCAATAGGTACAGATCCATGCTGACTAAAGTACAACAAAATATCAAACAGGGAAGTCCAGAGGAAAAGCAAGTGTATGCACGTTGCCAGGCTGAGCAGGCATATGCCCTGCGCAACAACTTGCAAAGTAAATGTTGGGACCCTTCAGTTCTTAGACAGCAGCAGGTTGATGCATTCGAAGATGCTCTTTTGCTAGGACAAGATTCAGTGAGCAAAGATGAGCGCAGCTACTGGCATCACTACATCGGCGTGGCATACACCAAATTAGCTCATGCTCAGTTTCGCTCTTTTGAAAATGAGCGCTACAAGCGCTCTGTTGAAACAGCAATCAAGCATCTTATCCAGAGCAATAACCTTATTCAAGGTGATGACTTGGACACAGCGAGATGCAAATTAAAGGCACAATTTTGGTGTGCACTTGGCAATATTTTCACTCCAAATAGATTTACAGTTGACCATCAGGAAGATTTTGAGTCAATCATATCAAAGTTAAATGTACCTTCTGGCATGAAAGAAAAACTTCAGATTCCAGAGCTTTTCTATAAAGAGGCTCTCAAACATGAAGAGAAGAAATATCAAGCATGGATATATGCCAGATTAGGTATGTATCATACCAAGCAAGGACAGTTAGAGAAAGCCATTGAAGCCCTGGACAAGTCTATCTCCTTGGTTGAGTCTCTCCCAGACAATGACCCTGCAAAGGGAACATGCAGATTGGCTTATCCTCAAAGAGCACATACTTACATCAGAATGGGTAAACATGCAAAAGCAACAGACACTAAAATCAATTTCTTTGAACTTGCTATTAAAGATTCAAATAAAGCAGTTGATTATAATCCTAGTGCCAATGCTCGGATTTCACAAGGAGAAGCATACCATGAGCGGGCCAAGCTTCATGAGAATGGAGAAGAGAGAGACAAACTCCTCCAAAAAGCATTGATCAGTTTCAGAGAAGCTGATGAAATATCAGATGGTGAAAACTCACCTGACATACACTTCAAGTTAGCTCAACTTCTGAAGTACACAGGTGATCTGAAGTCTGCAACTGCTGCATACAAGAAGGCATTCACTAGATCAGGCCCTACAAGTAATTCGTTCATGAAAAATGTTGCTTTCTGGTTTCTCTGCTGCATGTTTGACTTTCATGCGTCAGAAGGGGAACCTGACATTCTCAAGCAAGATGCAGCATACTGGCTCAAGTCTGTCCATGATCGTCTGAAGGAAGACCCTGACTTGCTCAAAGCACTTCAGAGAGATCTATCCAGAGGGTACAGTGAACAACTTTTCTGCACTCTGACGTTCATGGAAGAAGTGGATGTATATCATCAAACAGTCGATAGCTGGCGATCACACACTTGGCAATCATTTGATACGGGTGCTACGAAAAGAATTATTAAAAGATGGAAAAAGCCCCAACAAGTTTTTGTGGAAACAGCACTGAATGAAGATTGTGAATATGACTTCTGCATTATCAGTGATGAAGAAGATTCTTCTGTAGAAAAGTGGGTACAAAGCTATGTTCTGCAGGATTTAGAGAAAACCTACAGCTTGAAAGGATGCTATCATAAGAGAGATGGTCGCCTGGGAATGCTGAAGGCTGCGGCTCATGGAGAAGACATAGCAAACAGTGCTTATGTACTGGTGGTGATCAGTACTGGCTTTCATGATCAAAAGTGGTGTGACTTTCTAGCCAACATGGCTTGTGAACACTTCAAGGATCAGTCCAGACTCGTTATCTTGCTGAAGGAGCCAACCAAGGTGCCAATATATCTCCAGCATTGTCCCTATTTCGACTTCAGCGCTCAACCAAAGCTGCACAGATTGGCAGGATATCTCATGCCACAGAACACGGGTGTATTCAGAGGGGTTTGAAAGCCACTGACAGCAACTTAGAATGTGAAGCTTCGTCACGGTTATGCCCCCTTTCAACTCCTCTTGAGAGCATTCCAGCCAGTCACCTGTAATAGGTGTACACAGTATTAACCCCTTCACTATGAGACCCGAGTCTCACTGTTCCCGTGAGACGGGTTCATAGACGGGAGCCGAGTTTTCCCTGGTTCCGAGGAAATCCCATTTCATGTGCTTGAAATTTATCTTGTATGCCCTTCTTGTGCCAAAATAATGGCTTATATTGAAAGATTGAAGTCTGATCATTTTCCCCTAAAATCGTCTACTTATCATACTTCAAGTTCATTTTCAGTTTAGTACATCAACGTTTGTGGGTTCCTAGGTAAATTTTGTATACAAATTTATACAGAATATTTGTCGCTCTCAGGCCAGATTTCCACTTTCACTGGGCCTATATCGCTCGTCTCTATTGTGCGTGCTACTTGACCATTGAACTTACGCTGTATAGAAAGCTAGGTTGAATAGAATCAAATACAATGCCATGGTCAAACTCAAACAGATATCGATCGGTTCTTTTGTGCGCGCCCAATGTGGTATCTTGACTGGTTCATGAAAGAATCTCTTATAAGGCCATGTAAGCATTCTATTTAATTCCGAAGTAAAGGGGTTAAGGAGCCACATTCCAATCTTGCAGGTTACCTATAATGTAGGTACATCTGGGTCAAGAGCAGCAATTGTGGATACATTTTCTTGTTGAATATCAATGGGCACACTCTGGTTTGAGTGGTTTCATACCCGGGACCTCAGGATTGGGAGGCACATGCTCCTTCAATCTTGCCACACCTTGTCCATGTGATCTAGCTTTCTAAACATGCAATATTGCACTTATTATATTATCCCATCCAGCTCTTCTCAGCATCCTCTAGCACAGAAGTTCAAAGCTTCAAGGTTACCTTGAAAGCATGGATCTGGCATGTGTGAAAAGTGGACTGTTGTTTTCACCAGTCATTCCTGCTATAAACCTCAACAACCCAATATTCCCCTTCTAAGGCTAGAATTCTCATTAATGGGTTAGATCTAACCCAACCTATACACTAACTTTTTTCTCTACTGGCTCATTCGGGCAAGTAAAATCATAAATTTTCTTATTTACTTGCCCAAACAGACAATTTACTTACCCGCTTACTTCTAGATCTGATTTTAATGTAAAGAACTACACTTCATTCATGTAGTTGAAGAGAAATTAAAGTTGCCCGATCGGGCAAGCAAACTAGACCACTTATGAAATTTTACTTGCCCCGGGCAAGCGGGCAAGTGTCTAACCTATGGGTTAAAGGGGTAGTTTAGTTTTGGTAAGGCTGAACTTTAGTAGCCAAAACCTGCACAGTAACATTATTATTCAAATAGTGCATGGTTTGGAGTTGAATATACCAGAATAGACAACGATACATTTTTAATTTCTCGAGAGCGATTATATTGCATCGAGGCCGCAGGCCGAGTGCAATATAATCGCACGAGAGAAATTAAAAATGTAGAGGTGTCTATTATGGAATATTTAACGACAGGAATCATGTACTATTTGTTATATAAGATAATTATTTTGAGGAACTGATTTTGTTATCATGTTGATAAACCCAAATTGACCTTGCTCAAATTGTGAGTGTTCTCTCGTCGGCCCTGCGTACTTTGTACCAGGGCCAGCGCGTATTAAAAATAATTGCGCGCCCTGCGCATTTTCCCCATTCAAGAACAAGCGCACATTACGCACTCCAAGTCCATCCCCTGCGCAGTTATAGTGCATATGTACTATAACTTTACCATTTACTATACCGGATTAAGCATCAGTAATCAACCAATAGGAATGCTCAATTTCCCTTAATTATGACGTCATCATCTTATATAAACTAATAGTTATAACTCCACCATGCTCGAAATGTATACAAAATTACAAACGACTAAGTAAAAAGCCTGTTATCATTCAAAAAGAGTCCTTAAAACACAAGAGGGCACTTTTTAAAAAGGCATTGGTTTCAACCATTTTCATACAAAATTATGCATGTGATGTTTTATTGATATAATGATTAAATAGCGAGATCATCAACAACTATTTAAAAAACGCTTTTGAACATTTTTGAAAAAGTGCAAGCATTTAAAAAAAAAATTCTAAAAATCATCTAATTATTTGGGCCCCAATTTTATAAGATCAGATATATTTATTGATATTTCAGCCGTTTCTGGGTCGATTTTGACCAAACAAAGTTTATTCTGCAATTAAAATTGCATGTTCTCTCAAATTCGACACTGAGTTTTTCATTACCTCACAAAAAAATTGTGATGTGTAGCGCCCTCTCTACCAAAACTAAACTACCCCTTTAAAAGAAACTCTGTTTTATGGAGTGCCACACATTACGTTAATTCCTTTATGTGCACCTGTGTCTGATTGAACACTCATCCTACACAAACACATACAAAACATACATGTATGCAAGCCCAAAGCCACTGTGCGTGATGCTTACGCTTCAGAGGCAGGGAAAAAGAGGTGAAAGAAGCAAAATTATGACTATTATCGTTGGATTTCAAAGGTTTTTCTTAGAACTATTTTGTCCAGATCATAAGGTCTCAACATCGGGGAAACATCCCCAACAACTCCCACAGTTAAAACCGAGTTTACAAAGCATACTGTACAGTGTTTTGAAGAAGAAAAAATAAATAAATAAGTGGAGAATGTGATGGCAAAAGCTGTATAATATACCCGGCCTCCCATGTATAACATGTTGAATAAAAATATACACTGTATTAGATCATATACATGTACTGCACTGTTTGTAAGAACTTAAGATCAAGATGTATTGCCTATTGTTTGATTAAAATGTATTGAACATTTGGAAATACATAAATTTATTAATCAATTAATTAATCAGTTCACAGCAAGTAGGTCTGCAGATTTCCAGACATGCCAAATTGTTAACAAAATACATCTTAGTTCTTTATACGTATTTGAATACTTTGTGAAAGGTAATGTACAGTTTAAAGCACTATTATGTAAATATGCTACAAGAAGGTTATACAAAACATGCAGTACTCCTTGCATGGTGTGCAACCTGCTCAGAGGGAAATGTTTTAATGTCTTATTTTGTGATTGAAAAAGAGCAAAGACTTGTAATTATAACAGTATTGTATGTAGACTTTAAAAATACATCATTTGCTGACTTTCTATATTTGTAATAAATATGAACATGCATATTAATTGAATGATTTCCATGAGTATTTTACAATTAATGTTGATTTATAAAGAAGATAATGTTCAACATTTGTTTAATGTTCTAACCTAACAACACATTTCATAAATCTTCAATGTAAAATAAATATAAATTTTGTATTTGTATGAAAACAATGTTTATGTACATTATTTACTGAATAGAATTGTGTTTTCTTGTTCGTGTTTCATGGATAAAATCATACATGTGCAAAGTCCAGGAAAATATGTTTGACATACAAATCATAGCTCTAGATTGTTATTTGTTGAAGACTCTTTAGATTTTGTATGATATAACATTTTGACAGGTTATATGTGGTATTTCGTGTATATTATAATGTAGATTTTAGTACATATACTAATATAATTTTGAATGTTTGGTGCCTTTTTTGCTAGCTACGACTAGAGTGGTGTCTAGATCGTTATCCTAGGGATCAATAATATAAGTTGTTTGGAAAACTTGTTTTTATATCTCCACCCATTCATGTTGATATGTTTGTGTGTTTTATAATAATTATACCATGTTGCTTTATATGTCGTTTTGTATACTTTGTTATTTGTCATACTTTGTTAATGAATTGAGGAAATAAAATGAAATAAAAAATCAAATCAAATCAATTAAATTGTACTATATACTTTGTTAATAATACTGCATGTATTTCTGAACTAGTCCTTGCCTGGACAGATTTTGTTACAATGGATACAACAATAAATGTAGTTATTTCATTATTAATACAAAGTTCATTAGAGGAGAAACATATAAATCTTCATTGTAAAGTGAATATTAATTATGTATTTTGAAGAAATGTACCATATAAACATGTATTCATAACTAAATTGCATGAAACCGTGTTGATACAACGTACATGTATGAGTGTGTTGCTTTTGTACTGAGATGACAGCAAGCTCCAAGCCGAGAGAGCCTGAAAACTAAGTTGAGATACCCGGTTTGTACAGAAAATTACTAATTAATATGAGCCTGAAATTCTAGGTGAACAGGGGCTGTATTCAGGCTTTTGCTGGAAAGGTTTTACTTGATTTGCCTTTGTTATGGTATCATTGCTTTGTATAAAATAAATTATATTTTGTATTAAATATGCATTTATGGAGATTTCTTGTGGTCAGACACTTATTTCAGTAATGATATGTGTAAATATGCAAAAATTACATTGTTTATGGATTTTAAAAGAAATGTAATTTCTGATTGTAAATAAATGTTTATGCCAGTCACACCTACCCGTAAAAGCCTTGTTGTAATTTGTGTAAAATGCTGTGAAAAAGTGGCTATTTCATGACAGATAATAATTGATCCTCATTATATCAATATTGTTAGATGGACTTTTGATGTGTTTTTTTCTTCTTGCATCAGTATTCACACTATTTCAGTACATTCAGTATTTATAATTGTACACATTTATTTATGAATCAACTAAAACTAAACACTAGATTTATGAAACTTGATGTAAAATTGTCTTAGTTAATAATTATGCCAATGACATGTAGAGTATGCAAACTCTCATCAATAGTACGGTATGTTGTTCAACAATTAGTTTTGAAATGGGGCCCTTTTTATAAGACCTGATGTGCCTCTCGGGAGCTCCAAACCATGATGCTCTTTTTGTTTAATTATTCTTATTTATCCAGGTGAGCCTCTTCAGTGCTTTTGCTCTGTTCTCCCAGAGGGAACTGCATAATTATAATATTATATTGTTATTATTTACTCTTTCACTCATTCAAATTGATTATCATTTGCATAAACAGTGTATTGTATGAAACATTGAACGTTGTTAAAATAAAATCACAAAAATATATATCTATGAAACTCCTTGATCATGTTAATTGTGTTTTTTTTTATTGTGAATGATTCCAATTGTTAATTATCAGCTGAGCGATGTAGAGAAAATTTACATTTCATTTATATTATCATGATATTTGATTTTAATTTTAGGGTTCATTTAGTGGACATAATTCCAACCATGATAATTTAATACAAACCCTCTCTAAAACCCTAAAGCCCACCCACCCCTCGTATGCTGTTAGAATTGGGGTTTGAGTTCAGCCTAAGTCAAAAGTTATTTAAATAACCTAAAGACAAGCTATTTAGTGAAATTGACATTGTTGTCATGACAGAACATTTACATGATGTTGTGTGTGATGTGGTCCATAGAGTACCGAAGCTGTGACATCATAACAACTTATTTTTAGAATTTCTCATTTTCCCAAAAAGCACAACATTAATGCCCAAAGGTTGAAAATCAATTGACTTTATGTGACGTATTGGCTGAGATATGCCCATCCGAATAAATAGATTTCAATAGGAAATCACTGTTATTTTGCTCTAGGTCATAACATTATGAACCAGAGCAAAGAACAGTGATTTCCTATTGAAATAAATTCATTGGGATGGGCAATCTCGGCCAATACTTAACAAATTCAATTCAACCTACTAACATTTTCACATTGGTGAATCACTGAATGGTCTGAAAGCTCTGAAAGCAATTTACTTGACAACTTGTAATTCAGTGTGGAAAAAGGTACAATACTCAAGTTTATTGCAAAGCAAAGTTTCATTTCATATGAAGAATGCTTTTCTTACAGGCTCTGATTAATGTTGGAAAGGATATGTTACATATGGGACAGTTTTATATATACGTTTTGGACATTTTGTCCCCATTCGTCCAATGTATGAAAATCAATATTTAAGGCAAATTGAGGGTCTTTGGAAAAAATGACAGGGTTGTCATGGTGATTGTTGTTGTATCAGAAATGGTTCTGTCGTCCCTTAGAACCCTAAAAAAGAGGTATTACTCATTATATTGGTGCTCCTGGATTAGGATCCACACAATTTTACAGAAATTTGGGGAATAGGAAAATTAGGCAAATCATATGCTTTTCACAACATTTTTTCAGTCAAAGAGAGTTGAAAAATCTTAAATACATATTTAGAACATGATTAAATAGAAATAACACCTTGTGCTAGTTTTAAGCCTCTGTTTAACAATAATATTAATAAATATGCAAATTAGGGGTAGCCATCTTGGATTTCAGGGTTATGCACAAGTGATACATACAAATGAGTAACAGAAATGTATCCCTTGGCCCCAAATACCCTAATTTGAATGTTGTGCACCTTAGTGTACCTTTTCTAAACCAAAATAGACATCTTACCCTAATTCATGAATATGCAAATTAACTAATTATCTTTTTAAATGCCTCCCAAGCCTGAAATATTGTTTTATTTTGATTGCTCCACTAAAAAATGTAAAATATTCATCAGACTTAATTACATGCTCTGTACTCCTTACCATTGGTATATCATGAAACTCTCAATCCGACCAAAAATAATTGCATATCTGCCACAAAGGCTCCCAGGTACATGTACATTGACTTTGTATGTGGATGTCCCATATGTAACACATTGTCCCATATGTAACAATCTTTAAATTTCTTATGGAACAAAGGTATGATTACATTTTCCTGGCTTATTATGGTATTTTTCTTAATAATGAATGCATTAGAACTTCCCAAAGTTTCATTGAAATAAGTATCAAATTATAGCAAGAAACAAAACAAAAATAATTTGCATAATTAATTAGTTAATGCTTAATTTGTTTATATCAAATTAAATCAGATGATAAAACAGTCATGTCCATATATGAATCAAATATTAACTGCTTCCCTGTGAATTAATTTGTTGTTATTGTCCCATACGTAATGCTTGATTTTACATAAATTTATGCAAATTAGGCCCTTGAAATTTGCATAAATTTTCATAATATGAACATTTCCTTGATGGAAATCAAAACTTCAACTCATTAGTTTCAATATGATATATATCAAACATGCCATCATTAAATCAACATGAAATTTTCACATCTGAGGGGACCTTATCTTGGACTTGCCCTTATATGGAAATGATGTACTTGCACATTGTTCAAGTGATATACAAATATGAAATCTTGTGAGCCGCTGCCATCTTTGATTCCACATTGTGCATTCTCCAATATTTGTTGTGAACTCTGACGATTGAATGGTCAACAGAAAAACTCTAGCTCACTTTAATCTGAAATGGTAAGTACAATTGTGTAATACTGGGTGCTTAAATGTATGTATTCTGGCAGCCAGCAACATACAGTAGTTAGCAATTGTTCAATGCACTCAAAGTGCAATGCAATGAATACAACAATAAATGTTCGATTTGGAAGTTGAATTACCAAACTGATATGGCAATTAGATCATGTACAAGTGCAGTACAACAAATTAGAGGAATATAACAATAATAATAATAAAAATAATAATAATAATAATAATAATAATAATAATGATAATAACCATGGTGGCTACTTATAATACAAACTCATTTTCATTTAAATCCAGCTTTAGAATAAACTCCCACAAATAAAGAATATCAAAAACACTTTGAATGTCATTTAGATAAAATATTTCATTTTTTTATGACACAACCTTGATTATAAAATTCCTTTTAAGAGTGTTTTCTTTTTTTAAAGATGGAAACCAATTGTGATTGTAGACCCTGGTTTGATAAATATTAAAGTGTTCCAATACAGATACACTTGAGTATTGGTCATTCCGAAAATTTCCTTTCTGAAGATTTTAGTTGGCTTTGAATCCATTTGAAAGTACATTTAATATTTTTTAAAAATCAAATGTTCCCATAGTTATAAAATCTGATTTCAAAATAATGTTTCAATTTATTGCCAAGGCATGGCGATTTTTCTGTCATTCTGCAAAAATAAACACTCCTACTTATAAATCCTACACATTGTTAGAAATATACCAAAGTGTATTGGAAATTGCTTTTGATGATCTCTGTTGAATAATTACTCTGACCAAACATCACATTAACATTTTAAAATAAAATGGTGGAAACCTTCATGTGTATGAAGGGCGCCCTCTTGTGTAAATGCCTGTTTTTTAATGAAAAAAGCCAGGGCTGTATTAAATAGACATTTGTGTTTTCTTCCATTGAAGCATAATTGAATTACAACTATTAGATCTTGATGATAAATTTTATTTTACTAAAATTCAGTTTGACCAATACTCAACTATCTCTTTAACTTTATTTAATTTTATTCCAAAAGTGATATTTGAAACTTTTGTATCCCGGTATCACTGTAAGATTCATCTGAATGATATGGGACTTCATAGAATAGGAACAAAGATCACCTAATAAATGGAAAAAGTGAAAATGTATGGCAAATTTTATCCCCGATCCTTAGCGCAAAAGTATCTGACTTACTTCATCTCCATAATTCAGGAAACATTTTAAAAATCCAAACCCATTTCTTTCTTCTGCTACCATAAGCCAAACAACAAGATACAAGAGATGTGTGAAAGCTATATTTTGGTTGAATTCGACAAAGTTAATGGATAATATTGATGCACTTGAGAAAATGTGCAAAAAGTTAAAAAACAATGTTGTATTGAAAAATTTCAAACTTAGACATAAATGTATCAATTTTCTCAAATATTAAACAATTTATGTAATTGCTTGATATTGACAGATCACATCGACTGGAAGATAACAGACTCTTCATCATCATCATCAAATTTGTCACCAACAAGTCGCAGACAAACTTCTACTTCGCAAGATCAAAGCTGAACCAAAAGGGGATATTCTTCCGTGAGAACGATACCTCAGATGGACTAAAGCTTCTGAAAAGGTAACATACAATTACCCCTGACAAAAAAAAACAAGGACCCCAACTGGTAAGGATTTCAATTAAAACATACAAACAGAGAATTGAATGAAAACATTCAATCTGTCCTATGCTGACATTTAATCAAAAACAGATCTGTTCATTAACTTGTATTTATTTGTTGATTGTCTGATATCCAAATCATTCCTATGAATTGTTCTATTCAGAACTATTCGAGTCAGATGACTTTATTTCAAACATAGGTAAACTGAGCAGAACTGTTTAGTACAAAAGAAATTGAGCAAAGAAAATTGAGAACTCTGTAAGACCGGTGCTCTACCTACTCTTTGTGATGATTGTTGGTCCCTGAAACACTTTTTATTGCTCAAGATTGTCTGTCAAAGCTTGACCTCACACAAACCCAAAGGATACAAAAATCAACTTATAGGGATATGTGCAAGTGGATAAGCTAGATGATGTCAATTAATGTTTTTCCTCTTGCGTTCTTGCAATCACAGAAACAGCAAACTGAGAAACCAAGATGGCTGCCGCAGATGCTGCCCCTTCAAAACAAGGCCCTAGACATCCCACACCCGGACTGCTCAACCTACGCACACTAGCCATCAACAGGGGGCGTCTGACCAAAGGGGAAACCAACGAAGCTACACGCATCGCAGCGGACCAACGGATGCTCCTGGGTAGAGAACTGCAGGGCACAGAGTTCAAACATGCAGCACGGAATGTCCTCGCACTGACTCTCTATCATACAGGTAAAAAAGTAGAGGCTATCCAACAGTGGGAGCAGACAGTCCAGGAAGATAAGTCAAACCTTAATGCTCTCCAAGATCTGGTCACATGTCATGAGAAAATGCCAAGTACTGCCGAGGCCGACAGGTATAGGTCCATGCTGACAGAAGTACAACAAAATATCGAACAGGGAAGTCGAGAGGAAAAGCGAGTGTATGCACGGTGCAAGGCTGAGCAGGCATATGCTCTGCGTAACAACCTGCAAACTAAAGTTTGGGACACTTCTGATCTTAGACAGCAGGGCAATTCCACCATAACGGAATTACATTCAGAGACGTTTTTTGCTCATTATTTCATTCCCTGCGCAATATTCTCATGACTTAAGTAAATTTTGATACTTATATAAGTTGCACGGGTAACCAGGCTACAACATGATAGGGAAATGGTTTTATATCTTCCATGTGTTGTTGCACACTAGACCAATATGTGTGACCGTAACGGAATTACCGGAGAATGGAGTTTTTTTTTTGCTACAAGTTTGCGTTGAGTTTCTCTGAAATATAAGACACTTTGAAACTGATTTTATGTATTTTTTCTATCTTGATAATGTCAACTTCATTTTGGAACAAGTACGTGCATAAACAACACAATGATAAGTTCACAAATTCACTTTT
The DNA here is from genome assembly GCA_037951105.1 of Echinarachnius parma. NCBI lineage: Eukaryota > Metazoa > Echinodermata > Echinoidea > Clypeasteroida > Echinarachniidae > Echinarachnius > Echinarachnius parma. The sequence goes on along the minus strand of JBAMJV010004753.1, from coordinate 65,565 downwards.
TTGAAAAAAGACCACTGTAACGGAATTACACAAATTTGTAACGGAATTACATCTCTGAAAGTTACAAGGAAAACTCAATTATTTTGCACTCAACTTTTCTTACATGCTAATGCAAACATCAAGGCTATCTAGCACTTGAATATAAACCATAATTTGACATATCTGTAAAGCAATTTTTGAACTTGTTATGTGTAAAACAAATGAAAATATGGCCAAAATACAAATAAGAGTGAAATTTGAAAAAAATATTGCTAAACTCCAGCTTTATTTCGGTTTATTTTCAGCTTCATATTAGTAGGCAAGAAATTAAAAAGGATTGCATCAATTAAATGAAAGAAAAATCCAAAAACTATGCCCACTAAAGTGTGTAACGGAATTACACAACTTGAGCAGTGGGATCAACTTTTCCACAAATCGGTACATGAACAACAACAAATTCACATTTTAGCTTCAATACTTTTCAAAAATCAATAATTTGACAATAATAACCATATTTGAAGTAAAAAATAGCAACATTTTTTAATTTTTCCTTTACTTCAAGAAAAATTGTTAAATTGTGAAAAAACCCAAAGTAAAAAAAAAAAAAAAGTACCTACATTATGTGACATGCTAAAGAACTGCACATCATCAATATCAAGAAACATTTAAACAATTTAAAATCACAAACAGGTCAAATAATTCAACTTTCAATGCTATAAAGCCTCGTAAACTTCCTGAATATTGGAAATCTGTGTGAATGGAAATGCATTGTAAATGGGCAATTCCACTGTTACAGAATGACATATAAGTGATTTTTAGCTCTGTTTTCTTAATCATATTTAAAATTCCTTTCACTTCCACAGTTTTTACAACTTTAATAACTGGCAGGGGTACTAGAGGTACAAATCTATAACACTGTAGCCTCAGGAGACCAAAATACAATCATAACGGAAAGGGGTCTTTTATTCAACACTAACTTTGTAATGATTTTCTGCAAAATCTACCACAAAAAATTCTTCATTGGTAATAAAAACTTATCATTTAAGTTACAAACTTGAATTTGGTACATCTTTTTTCCAGAAATGATCTATTTTAACCTCTGAAATTACCTAAGACAAACGAATGTCACTGTAACGGAATTACGCCTGTGAAATCCACCCATGAATCCACCCATGAAAATGCAATTTCTATTTTCTTGGTTACATTTTTCTGCGTACAGTCTATAGTAAAGAATTTGTATGCATTGTTAATTTGTATGCATTGTTAAACAATGTATGCATTGTTAAACTCTTACATAAGGACCAGAACAAGTCCTGAATTTATGTGTGTGCGTAACAGAATTACAAACAAATCAAGATTTGTTATATAAACTCTTGTTATATTCTAAAATTATTCTTTTAAAAATTCATCCTAAAGTGATCTTAATTTACTCTCAAAATCAATTTAGAATGCGTTTTCATTCATTTCATGAAATACACATGTACGGATATAAACATGTATGATCCAAATACAAAAAGTTGGCATATAAAATATAAAAATCGAATTGCAAAAAATGAAAGACACCTTTAGGAATTCCCATTTGAAAATGCAAATACTTTGTACATCTTCTTTGATCTGCATACAGAAGCACACTGAACACTCAATGAATTCTGACTTTATGATAATGAATAAAACATATCTTAGCCTGTATTATGTATAGTTTTGAATATCTTGAAGCCTATTCTGTATTTATGTTTGATTTTATATGCTTCAGTTTAATACAAATTTACATAATTAATGGTGAGTTATGAGCCCTTAACTGATCAATGATATTCAAATCTACATACAAAATCATTAATATTAAATCTCCTTGAAAGTTGAAGGTATGATTTATATCTTAAAATACATCAATGTAAATTAATGTGAGAAAATAAATGTAGAACCAGTGTCATACTAATTACTGGATATTTTTAATTTTTTTTTATTGTTTTCGTTTTTCCCTTTCTAAAGTACAAACATGAATCTGCTGCATCTTCATAATTTCAGTCAAGTGGGTCTTGCTGGAAACTAATTTAATGATAGAACATTATCATCTCTATTATGTTCATGGAGAAATTAGAGAAATTATCTATCGTGTATCAATTTAGTTAAATCACCATTGATGCAATATGAAGCATGTGAGGTAATGAGTCAGATAAAGTAACATTGTACAGTACATGTACTGTATGTATAATGACTTATTGTCTACATGGCTACAGTTCATGCTATTTAAAGGGTATTTCTACATTCAGAACAAGAAAAAATGTTATTTTCAGCAATATCATTCAATACCTTACAAACCATGTGCATGTAATTCCGTTACGTAACGGAATTACTAATACTGTTACGCCATTTTTGGAAAAAGTAGTGACATTATTTCAGAAAATTATGTTGGAAGTTCTTAGGACTATGGTGAAGGAAGAGAATTCACAATGACATGACTAAAGAACAAGTAATAAGATATTGAGAAAAACTTAAATCGTTTTATCGTAACGGAATTACGATCAAATGTGCATAGATTAAAACAATTTCTCAAAAAAATATGCAATGAAGTTACTGCCCATGCTTTACAATTTGTGTTTGTTACAACATCGTATGGAAAATATGAGAAAATGAGCAGAAACAGTCATTGAATTAAAAGATTCACTTTATTTTCACAAAATGAAGCTGATTTATGAATAAAAGGTCATAAATTTCTGTTCAATTCAAGCAGAAGTATTTGAAAAACCAATCGAGCTATAAACAAACGGTTTTCAGTTTCCTAAAATTCAAGTTTTCCTCTATTGATAACAGTTTGATTTAGGGAAGATTGCTCAACTTTGAGATGTGGTGTTTTTGCCTTCTCTCATACGGAATTGCCCAGCAGCAGATTGATGCATTCAAAGATGCTCTTTCATTAGGGCAAGATTCAGTGAGCAAAGATGAGCGCAGCTATTGGCATCACTACATTGGCTTGGCATACACAAAATTAGCTCATGCTCAATTTCGCTCGCTTAAACATGAGTGCTACCAGAGCTCTGTTAAAACAGCAACCGAGCTTTTAATCCAAGGTGATGACTTGGACACAGAGAGTTGCACATTAAAGGCACAATTTTGGTGTGCAATTGGCAATCTGTTCACTACAAATCAAAATACAAGTGGCCATCAAGAAATGTTGATGTCTATCATATCAGAATTGAATGTACCTTCTGGCATGAAAGAAAAACTTCAGAATCCAGAGCTCTGCTATAAAGAGGCTCTCAAACATGAAGAGGATAATCAAGCATGGATATATGCCAGATTAGGTATGTATCATACCAAGCAAGGCAAGTTGGAGAAAGCCATTGATGCCCTTGACAAGTCTATCTCCTTGGTTGAGTCTCTCCCAGACAATGACTCTGCAAAGGGAACATGCAGATTGGCTTACCCTCAAAGAGCGAATACTTACATCAAAATTGGTAAAAAAGCAAAAGAAAAAAATGAAAAAATGTATTTCTTTGAACTTGCTATTGAAGATTCAATTAAAGCAGTCGAGCTCAACCCTAATCCCAGTGCTCTAATTTCACAAGGAGAAGCATACTATGAGCAGGCCAAGCTTCATGAGAATAAAGAAGAGAGAGACAAACTTATACTAGAATCACGATTCAGTTTACAAGAGGCCAGTGAAATTTCAGATGGAGAAAACCTTGGTGACTTGCACCTCAAGTTAGCTAGACTTCTGAAGGGCACAGGTGATCTGAAGTCAGCAACAGTTGCATATAAGAAGGCATTCATTAGATTAGGGAATTGTTCCTTCAAGAAGATGGTTGCTGTAGAATTTCTCGGCTGCATGTTTGACTTTCATGTGTCAGAAGGGGAACCTGACATTCTCAAACAAGATGCAGCATACTGGCTCAAGTTTGTCCATGATGATCTTGAGGAAGACCCTCACTTGCTCCAAGCACTTCCAATTGATCTATCCAAAAGAGGGTACAGTGGTAAATTCCACTGCGCACTGAAGTTCATGGAAGAGAGACAAGTGGATGCATATCATCAAACAGTCGATAGCTGGCAATCACACACTCAGCAAAAATTTGCTACCGGTGCCAAGAAAAGGAACCTTAAAAAGGGGAAAAAGCCCAAAGAAGTTTTTGTGGAAACAGCACTGAATGAATGTAAATACGACTTCTGCATTATCAGTGATGAAGAAGATCCTTCCGTAGATGAATGGGTGCAGCACGATGTTCTGTGGGATTTAGAGGAAACCTACAGCTTGAAAGGCTGTTGTCACGAAAGAGATTGTAGCCTGGGAAAGCTGAAGGCAGCGGCTCATGGAGATGAAATAGCAAACAGTGCTTATGTACTGGTCGTGATCAGTACTGGCTTTCATGATCAAAAGTGGTGTGACTTTCTGGCCAGCATGGCTTGTGAACACTTCAAGGATCAGTCCAGACTCATTATCTTGCTGAAGGAGCCAACCAAGGTGCCAACATATCTCCAGCATTGTCCCTATTTTGACTTCAGCGCTCAACCAAAGCTGCACAGATTGGCAGGATATCTAATGCCACAGAACATAGGTGTATTCAAAGGGGTTTGAATGCCACTGACGGCATCTTAGAATGTGCAGCTATGCCACGGTTATGCCCCTTTTCAACCCCTCTTGAGAGCATTCCATCTAGTCACTTGTCAGGTGTACACAGTGTTAAAGGTGCACCTGTAAAGTGTCAGATATTGCCCAAAATGACATTTGAGACTTCAATCCTATACCAAAATCATTGTAAGATATGTCCGAATGATGTGTGAAGTTTCATTGAAAAAGAACACTGCTTTCCTGGCTAAAAAAGCGAAAATTTGCATCAGCTTTTACAACGAATTACTGTATAACGTGTATGAGGTTTATGACCGTTCATTAACGCTCTTGAGATTAATGATATCAATGATAGATATCGTCATACTAAAGGGAATTTTAAAAAATCAAACAGCAAGGTAGAAGAGAAATGTGGAAGCTCCAAGTAATTTTTGTGGAGTAGGTTTCCCTTTAAAGTGTATATTCATTGAAAAACACAACATCAGATACATGTAGCTATTAAAGATAATACAGAATTTGAATATTACTTTCTAAGCACTCACTCATCAGAGAAAATAAAAAGGGGCAATATATTGAACACAGTTTCAACACCCGAGTCAAGTGACTTGGTGTACTGTAGACCATACAAACTGTCTTTCTAGTGACGTCACGACACGTACATTGCAGAGGAAACTGCTATATCTTAGTGCGTGTTAAACTGCAGGTTTGGTTATTTTTGTAAAGTTTTATTTTCTCAGCATTGTTGATGCTTAATGGGGTTCAATATATATGGCTCTTTTTTTTTTCTACTTTTCTCTGATGAGTGAGTGCTTGGAAAGTAATATCATATTCTGCATGATCTTAGCTTTCTGTAAAGGTTAAATTCAACTAAGTCAGTTTTCAATGACCCTTCACTTTAAGGAGCCAGATCCAATCTTGCAGGTTACCCAGGTACATCTGGGTCGAGAGCAACAAATGTGGATACATTTTCTTGCTGAAGGAAAATATAAATGGCACACTTTGGTTTCATACCCAGGACCTCAGGATTGGAAGGCACATGCTCCTTCAATCTTGCCACACCTTGTCCATGTGATCTAGCTTTCTAAACGCGCACTATTGCACTAATTATATTTCACCTATATATTGCATCAATCCCGTCCAGCGCTGCACAGCACCCTCTAGCACAGCAGGTCAGAGCTTCAAGGTCATCTTGAGAGCATGGCTCTGGCAAGGTGTGGACACCGGACAGACTAACAGGTGTTCCAATGTCCTGGATGCATTCACATACAGTTTGTTCATCTCTAAGACCCCACCTTTGCATCGTCCATAACCTGTTCTTAACTGGGTGAGGCTTAGCCAAGAAGGGCAAAGTCTCAATGGAGGCTGATGCGAGGGATTCCTTGGTGCCAAGGGAGTTTATGTGGAGGGGTCTGAAGGTGCTTAGACCACAAGGTCGTCCTTTGAAGTAGTGATGTAACATTCTTCTTTTATTATTTCTTTAATGATTATAAACAGCTTGTCATTTGATAGTGGGTTGATTGCCTTCCTAGCAACCGCTAGGTCAGACAATTAATTGTACATTAATTATTTGAATTGATGTACCTAAAAAAATGTATTGCGACTTAGTATAATGCTCCGAGCCTGCCAACTTCAACAACACAATATATTTACACTCTATGCCTGCAAACCTCAAAAACCCAGCAACACACTAAAGCCAAGCCAGAACAGCAGAACAACAGACAAGAGTTAGTTTGGCATTAAAATGGCATGAAATTCAATATAGCGCAAAGCAGATGCAAAATGGCCCTGTGGCTGCCGCTGCTTATGTGATGGTTATTCTCACCAGACGTTCCTGCTATAAACCTCAACAACCCAATATTCACCTTCTAAGGCTAGAATTCTCATTGATGGGTTAGATCTAACCTATGGGTTAAAAGAAACTCTGTTTTATGGAGTGCCACACATTATGTTAATTCCTTAACGCGCACATGTGTCTCATTGCACACTCATCCTTCACAAACACATACAAGACGTACATGTATGCAAAGCCATTGTGCGTGAAAGAAGCAAAATTATGCCTATTATCGTTGATTTTGTTAGTTTATCTGCTTTTTTGTCCAGATCATAAGGTCTCACCATCGGGGAAACATCCCCAACAACCCCCACCAAGTTTTAAAAAGCATTTACTGTACAGTGTTTAAAAAAAAAATAGAGAACATTATGGCAAAAGCTGTAAAATAAACCCCGTCCCCCATACAAATTCTCCTGTTGTCTCCTATAGATGTTAAATAAAAAATATACAAGTTTACATTATATACTGCACTGTTTGTAATAACTTAAGATCGAGATGTATTGCTTTATTGTTTGATTAAAATGTGATGAAAATGTGGAAATAAATAAATAAATAAATAAAACAATTAATTCACAGCAAGTAAGTCTGCAGATTTCCAGACATGCCAAATTGTTACCAAAATGCTTCTTTGTTTTTTTATACGTATTTTAATACTTTGTGAAAGCTAATGTACAGTTTAAAGCGCTATTATGTAAAGATGCTACAAGACACTTTTAGGAAACATGCAGTACTCCTTGTATGCAGTGTAACCTGCTCAGAGGGAAATGTTTTAATGTTATATTTTGTGATTGAAAAAGAGCAAAGACTTGTAATTATCACAGTATTGTATGTAGACTTAAAAATACATACAATTGCTGACTTTCTATATTTGTAATAAATATGAATATGCATATTAATTGATTTCCATGAGTATTTTACAATTAAGGTTGATTTATAAAGAAGATAATGTACAACATGTGCTAAATGTTCTAACCTAACACAAACAAATTCATAAATCTTCCATGTAAAATGAATATAACTTGTGTATTTGTAAGAAGAAAAACAAATTATATGTATTTCACAGCTGAATATAACAATTTGACAGGTTATGTGTTATATTTTGTATGTATATTTATGTATTTGTTTTTGTTTTAGGATTTTTTTTGCTAGCATACGTATCTAGGTCGTTATCCTAGAGATCAATCTTACAAGTTGTTTTCAAAACTTTTTATAATTCCTCCACCCATTCATTTTGATATGTTTTTGTGCTTTATAATCATTATACCCTGTTGCTTTAATATATGTCATATGTTTATACTTTGTTCATTATGATATTTTGTTCATTATGATACTTTGTTATTTTTTTATGAATTGTGGAAATAAAATAGAATAAAATAATAAAATCAAATGAATTCAACTGTACTGTACACCTGTATACTTACTGCACATGTACTAGTCCTAGCCTGGACTAGTTTTGTTGAACTTTACAATTGATTTCTGAAGAAGTTCTGGACTAAATGCAGTTATTTCATTAATACAAAGTTCATTAAGTGACAAGATTCAATCTTCATCGTAAAGTGAATATTAATTATGTATTTTGAAGAAATGTACCATATAAACATGTACTTATTTAACTCAATTTAGTTTAGTTAGAAGAGAAGCTATAACATGAAACCGTATCGATACAATGTATGAGTGTGTTGTCTTTGTAAAGAGATGAGAGCAAGCTCCAAGCCAAGGGAGCCTGAAAACTAAGTTGAGATACCCGATTTGTACAGAAATTGTCTAATATGAGCCTGAAATTTCAGTTGACTAGTAACTGAATTCAGGCTTGTGCTGTAAAGTTTTGACTTGATTTGCCTTTGTTATGGTATCATTGCTTTGTATAAATCAAATCATATTTTGTATTAAATATGCATTTATGGAGATTTCTTGTGGTCAGACACTTATTTCAGTAATGATATGTGTACATTTGCTAAATTACAATGTATAATTAAAGATTTAAAACTCCTTACTGCTTATGATATTAATAACTTGAACATTGCAATATTTATGTTAAAGTCTTAAAGATTAATTGTTATGTTAGGTTTTAAATAGTTTTACATGATATTCTCATTAGGGGTCAATGCTTTATATTAAAGGCTTCATGCACTTTTTGTTGACCCCACATTCTCATCATTTATAGTTTTGTACACTTTCGTTTGTGTTTGTCATTGTTTATGTTTTCTACATATATGGTATTATATGTTAATGTATTTTAGATACTGTATGTTGTATTTTGCCTTGATGAAGAATCATGGAATAAATTGAAATTGAAAAAAAAAAATTTGAATGAAAAAAACAAAATGTATTTCTGATTGTATAAATAAAAGTTCATGCCACAGTCACACCTACCTGTAAAAGACTTGCTGTTAAGAGACATGTAACGACATTTTTGTAATGCTGTGAAAAGTGGCTATTTCATGACAGATAATAATTGATCCTCATTATATATTGTTAAATGTACTTTTTTATGTTCTTTTCTTTTTTTCTAGCACTAACATTTACATACAGTATATGCGCTATATAAATATATATCAGTTTATATTAATGTTATTATTATTATCATAATCATTATAGAGTACAACCATGTATTTACATAATTATATACAATGTATTTTACATGTATTTATGAAATCAACTAAAACTAAATAGATTCATAAAATGTACACAATTTGTTTAGTTACTCATGTTGATGACATGTGTACAGAAGGGAAACTTTCATCAAAATGTTGTTCAACAATTTGTTTTGAAATGGGGCTCTATTCAGAAGACATAAGTGGCCTTTGAGGAGTTCCAATGAAACCATTATATTGTTTCACTTTTATTAATTATCTAGTTGCATGTACAGTGTATTATATAAAACATTGAACACTGTTGAAATATAATTAAAAAACAAATAATGAAACTCCTTGTGTTAAAAAATTGCATTATTAATAATTAGAATTGTTGATTATAAGCTGAGCCATGTGGAAAGGATTGACATTTCATTTATTTACATTATCATGAAATTTGATTACTTTCCGTGCCCGACTGGTCCATAATTAAGGACATAAAGTTTGATTTCTAGCATTGCCTACACACAAGACGAGATTATCATAGTAGTGATCTTACTAATATATTCACATTGGTGAATCTGTATTCATACTTGTACTGGGCCATTCTTTGAAAAGCAAAACTTTCGGGGGAAAACAAATTCCAGTTCCATTATGATTATTGGAAAGATCAATGTCCAACGTTTCATGAGATATACGCTTTACATTGAATCAAGACATTTTCATACTCATTTGCATAAATTTACATATTTCAATATTTAAAACCAATCATAACTCAGAAAATGATCAAGATATCAAAAGGGTATAAAACATGCAATATTCCTCTTATTCTCCTGTTCATGTTGATAACACTTTGTGAAAATTGAACCTTGTGTTCCTTCCTAAACCTAATATTTGTCATGATATTAAAGACTGCTTTGTATGATGTGATTATGTATTCAACATACAATCTTTTAGTTGTTAACTAGGGTTAACTTTTAAAGGTACTTATTAAAGGGTAAACCAGCAATATTCCTCTTATTCTCCTGTTCATGTTGATAACACTTTGTGAAAATTGAACCTTGTGTTCCTTCCTAAACCTAATATTTGTCATGATATTAAAGACTGCTTTGTATGATGTGATTATGTATTCAACATACAATCTTTTAGTTGCTAACTAGGGTTAACTTTTAAAGGTACTTATTAAAGGGTAAACCAGCAATATTCCTCTTATTCTCCTGTTCATGTTGATAACACTTTGTTAAAATTGAACCTTGTGTTCCTTCCTAAGCCTAATATTAGTCATGATATTAGAGACTGCTTTGTATGATGTGATTATGTATTCAACATACAATCTTTTAGTTGCTAACTAGGGTTAACTTTTAAAGGTACTTATTAAAGGCTAAACCAGCAAACCCTAGTTGAGGACTAGGAAGACTGTTTGTAGCATACTAAACTGTATCAGTTAAAATACATTGAGCATGGAACTATTTAGCTAGCAGGGTTTAATGTATATGGGCCCTGGAGCTCTTTTGATAGTTATGAAATGAGCAAGCTGGATTGGTGCATTGGTACCAGCTGGGGAATTCCCAGCCCAGGGCACTCGGCTGAAGAACAATCAATATGATAAATATTGATATGGCAATGTACACGTGTAAGTGTGACGTCAGTGGTTTCTACTGGGCCTTTTCAATATCAATCACGCAACAATAAAAACATCTCTCTTGCTACCGACTATCAATAGATCTGCATAGTCACAACACAGCATGAAACGGATCACAATGGATGATGTTTGTTTTTTCTGTCATATTCTGAGCCTAATAAACTGTGCACAACCATCTACAAAATGTATGGAAATGTGATATACATGTAGACTGACTTGGAAATTCAATGTTTTGGATTCTTCAATGTTTTTTGTGAACTCTGACGATTGAATGACAGAACAACACTAGCTCACTTATAACCTGAAATGGTAAGTAAAACTGGGTGTGGTGATGTGATCAGTTGGCTAAAATGTATCTGGTGGCCAGCAAAATATAGCGACATTAAAACACCCAATGCACTGAAAGTTCATTACAGTGGATACAACTATAAATGTTTAATTTGGAACATGTTGAATTGCCAAACTGATATGGCGATAAGTTACACGTACATGTACATGCACAGTACCTGATTAATCAACAGACTTTATTAAACAGGAACACAATAATTATAGAAACATGAACTCACTTTCATTAATATACAGATTAGAACAAACTCCCACACAGAAATAACACAAAGAACGTTTTGAATGTCAGTTACATGACACATGTACATTTCATGTTTTTGTGATACAATTTTGATTTTGTTAATTCCTTTTAAGAGTGTTTTCCTCTTTGAGAGGAAAATATTAATCATGAAATTAAAGGGAACACCAGGCAAAGAACAACACATTACATGTATATGTTTTGGTAGCGTTGTGTGATATCAAATAGATGCCCAACATTTGCAAAGGGTTTGTGTAATTCACAAACAATGCAATAAATTACCAATATTTACGGAACCATTTTGCGCTCATGGTTCCGTATGCGTCAAACATTTGCTAGAGCGCCTGTTCTATTCACACGTACGTTTGGAGACAATGAAATCACAGACGATGCTTTCGTCCTAGACAAAAGGTGGTCTTCTTAAAGGTATAGTCAAATCCCGGCTTTGATTCAGGTTTATAGCTTTGAATATTATGTGCCTATATTGATATATACCACACTCTTTTTTCAAGGAAATTTAAGTTGGGCAAAAAAGGTAAATTTCATGCAACTTTTTGGCTTTTTTTCGCATCGGCGTTCCATACTCCTAAAAAAGTTATTTTTAGCTTAGCGCTCGTGTGTGTACGTGCCCATAGGGTCATGACGGCACATGAGGACCACAACATGGAGTTCAAAGTTCGATCGTGCATGGTTTACATGCAGAGTCTTCGACTTGCTAGTAAAAGAAACTCGTATTTGCTTGGAAATTGAGGCTTAACTGAAAACTTCTAAGAAATGCATTGTAGCAGGATGCAGCAACACATCTGAGTGTGGATCCTCCATGATATAAACTTAAACAAATGTTTGCAAATATTGAAAAAATCGAAATAATATCTCTCTGTCAACGTGAGTAGATGCACTCAGCGTGTACGTCTGCTGCGATTGTCCTTATGTGACGTCACAAAGATGACGTCATTTTTCTTCGCCCGGACTCAATTTTTTTTACGGGGGTTCCTAAAGTGAAATTTACCAGGTTTTCCCACAAGGAAAATGTGTTTTTATTAGTAATCTTCATGAAAATCTACCTTAGATACAGTAAAGCACAATTTTGAGGTAGTTTTCTGTCTGTGGAGCTTTAATATGCAGACCCATGAACACAAGTTGTAGTATAGTGATGTTTTTTTCAAATTATATATTTTTTCTGGAAACATGTTTTTTCTGAACTTTTTGATGGAATGGACTACTCAAGTATTACACTTTATCTATAAGAAAAATAATTTTGGGTTGTGATACTTACTACATCTCCATAATTAAGGAGACATTAAACAAATCTAAACCCATTTCATTCTTCTGTTATGATTTATAAGCAAAACAACAAGGTACAAGAGATCTGTGAAAGCTATATTTTGGTTGAATTTGACAAAGTTAATGCACTTGAGAAAATGTGCAAAAAGTAAAACAAATATGTTGTATTGAAAATGTTTTAACTTAAACCCCTTCTTAATTGGGAAAAATAAACTCACCTCGATGTTACCCGAGCGACTTGTGGATAAGAAACAGTAGGGGGTCAGGTCATAAAACACGCGGCGAGCCTTCGGACCCATTCTTAATCTAGCATCCGCAAAATCGTCACTCTGGTAGGTTACCATAACAACCGCACCTCCCTCATCACGCGAACAGCTGGGGCGACACGGGGTATCGGCGCGTGCTGTGTTTTTTGTTCACGGCCATGACGTCTTCTACCCGGGTAACGTTCCGCACGCGTCTTAATAGATGGTTTATCAGGATGTCATCCGGACGACATCAGGACGTTACCGCGCTATCACCCTGACCCGACTAGGGTGATTCTCACCCCGATGTCGTCCTGATGTCGTCCTGATGTTATCCCGATTGGAGCTTCTTAATAGAAACGGTGTAGGATCTTATCCGGACAACATCAGGACGTCACCGCGACTATTTTTTTTTTTATTAAGAAGGGATTTTAGACATTTAAATGTACTAGCAAATTACCCGTCACCAGATCTTTGAGTAAGATAATGTTGTATGTTGTATTTTTGTATTTCGTTATTTTTTGTATAGATCTGTCCTGTAAAAAACATTTGGTCAATTAATGGAATCTCTGTTTGAATGGTTATGATATGATTTAATAAGTGTATAATTAAAAATACAATCTCATATTCACAGGCATATGCGTACACAGGGGGGGGGGGGGTTCAAATTCCACTTTGATGAAAAAGGGCTGTTTTGGGGTTCCCCCCCCCCCTCAAAAACATATTCACGGACACCATGAACCCCCCTCACAAATTCTTCACCGACACCCCCGCCCCCTTGTGAAAGAATCTTCACCAGTACCCCCTCTCGAGAAAATCTTCATCGACACCCCCCTCGCGTCGAAAAATATTCCCCGACAACCCCCCCCCCCTCGAAAAATCTTCTCCTACACCCCCACCACCCCCCTTCGAAAGAATCTTCAGTTACCCCCTCTCGAAAAAATCTTTACTGACACCCCCCTAGAAAATTCTTCACCAACAACTCCCCCTCGAAAAAATCTTTACAGACACCTCCCCCTTTCAAGATTCTTCACCGCCCCCCCCCCCCTACGAAATATTTGACCAACACCATCCTCGAAAATTCTTCACCGACAACCCCCTCGAAATACTTGACCGACACCCCCTCGAATTACTTGACCGACACCCCCCTCGAAATACTTGGCCGACACCCAGCCCCTGGAAAATTTTGGTTGACGCAATAACCCCCCCCCCCCCTTGTAAAAACCCTAGGTATGCTGCCAGCGATCACATGTCAAACAATAAACAGTATTAATTAAATCGTTGTCAAGTAGATCAATAACCCTAATTCCTTGCTCTTCTTGTTTACACATTATTTACAAAAAGCACACATTTTTTATACTCGAGTACAACAAAGTATGCACTTCGAGTAAACATTTACAATTAGCCTTTATTCAGAAAATTAAACCAGTGACAGAGAGAAACCTATTTTGGTAGCCGTATACCCTGTTTTGCCAATTTTGCGAATATCGTGTTGGAAATGTGAACAAAAATCACCGATCAAATTCAGTCATGCATATACGGACATGTACAATCACACGAATATGTGTACAATGTAGTAGATTGTGCGTTGACAATGCACAGATGCCGGACCTACAATATTCCGCTACTCTGTATATAGTCTATGCAAATTCCCCTCCCGACGGTCGCTTTCGCTTTTGGAATGTACCGTTACCTTAGCATGTAAGACATCAATGCGATGTATAATTCCGCCACAGAACCTAGCTGTACCCAGCATGTCTGTACGCAGTACTATATATATACCAATGCAAAACAGATCCCGTCCCTCCCGTTTAGTGGACCAGCGAAATTTTCTGATATATCGCGAAATATAGTTAAAAAGGATATCGCACAGCTTGCGTACAAACGTCAGATCCATCGCCCAGCTAAAAATATACGCGAAAACTACCGTGATGGACAGCAACACACGGACACCAACCCCGTCCTCTTATTATAATATAGATACATTTTCTCAAGTCAAATCTTTAAAAATGTATATAATTGCTTGATATTGACAGATCACATCGACTGGAAGATAGCCGACTCATCATCATCATCATCAAATTTGTCACCAACAAGTCGCAGACAAACTTCTACTTCGCAAGATCAAAGCTGAACCAAAAGGGAATACTCTTTCGTGAGAATGATACCTCAGACGAACTGAAGCTTCTGAAAAGGTAACAAAACATTACTCCTGGCCCCCCCCCCCCCCCCCCCCCCCAAAAAAAAAAGGACCCCAACTGGTAAGGATTTTGATTAAAACAGACAAGCAGAGACTTAAATGAAAACATTCAATTTTGTCCTGTTTGTTTGCATATAATGTGCCCTGTGACGTCGCTGTCCGTTCCAGACTCGATGAAGACCCATTACACATATGTAAGCATGTAGTTATATTTAATCT
Source organism: Echinarachnius parma (assembly GCA_037951105.1). Lineage (NCBI taxonomy): Eukaryota > Metazoa > Echinodermata > Echinoidea > Clypeasteroida > Echinarachniidae > Echinarachnius > Echinarachnius parma. The sequence goes on along the minus strand of JBAMJV010004753.1, from coordinate 50,445 downwards.
ACCCAGAATTATTAAAGCCAGATTTATTGTGACTGTTTTTCCTCTTGCTTTCTTGCAATCACAGATACGGCAAACTGAGAAACCAAGATGGCTGCCGCAGATGCTGCCCCTTCAGAACAAGGCCCTAGACATCCTAAACCCGGACTGCTCAACCTACGCACACTAGCCATCAACAGGGGGCGTCTGACCAAAGGGGAAACCAACGAAGCCTCACGCATCGCAGCGGACCAACGGATGATCCTAGGCAGAGAACTGCAGGGCACAGAGTTCAGACATGCAGCACGGAACGTCCTCGCACTTACCCTCTATCATACAGGTAAAAAAGTTGATGCTATCGAACAGTGGAAACAAACTGTCCTGGAAGATAGGTCAAACCTAAATGCTCTCCAAGATCTTGTTACATGTTATGAGAAAATACAAACTGTAGAGGCTGACAGGTATAGGTCCATGCTGACAGAAGTACAACAAAATATCCGACAGGGAAGTCAAGACGAAAAGCGAGTGTATGCACGGTGCCAGGCTGAGCAGGCATACGCCCTGTGGTGCAACTTGCAAACTAAATCTGCAAACCCGTCAGTTCTTAGACAGCAGCAGGCTGATGCATTCAAAGATGCTCTTTCATTGGGGCAAGATTCAGTGAGCCAAGATGAGCGCAGCTACTGGCATTACCACATTGGCTTGGCATACACAAAATTAGCTCACGCAGAGGTTCGCTCGTGTGAATATGAGCACTACAAGCGCTCTGTTGAAACAGCAACTAAGCATCTAATCCAGAGCAATAACCTTATTGAAGGTGATAGCTTGGGCACAGCGAGTTGCATATTAAAGGCACAATTTTGGTGTGCACTTGTAAATCTATTTGGAGTGAAAAGATTGCCATCATTTAACCATCAGGAAAGTTTGATGTCAATCATATCAGAGTTAGATGTATCTTCTGGCATGAAAGAAAAACTTCAGAATCCAGAGCTTTGCTATAAAGAGGCTCTAAAACATGAAGAGGATAATCAAGCATGGATATATGCCAGATTAGGTATGTATCATATAAAGCAAGGTCAGTTGGAGAAAGCCATTGCTGCCCTGGACGAGTCTATCTCATTGGTTGAGTCTCTCCCAGACAATGACCCTGCAAAGGGAACATGCAGATTGGCTTACCCTCACAGAGCGAACACTTACATCAAAATGGGTAAGCAAGCAAAAGCAAAATACAGAAAAATCAATTTATTTGAACTTGCTATTAAAGATTCAAATATAGCAGTTCAGTTCGACCCTAATCCCAGTGCTCTGATGTCACAAGGAGAAGCATACCATGAGCTGGCCAAGCTTCATGAGAATGGAGAAGAGAGAGACAAACTCCTCCAAAAAGCATTGATCAATTTCAGAGAAGCTGATGAAATATCAGATCGTGAAAACCGACCTGACTTGCACTTTAAGACAGCTCAACTTCTGAAGTACACAGGTGATCTGAAGTCTGCAACTGCTGCATACAAGAAGGCATTCACTAGATCAGGACCTACAAGTAATTCCTTCATGAAATATGTCGCTTTCTGGTTTCTCTGCTGCATGTTTGACTTTCACACGTCAATGAAAGAATCTGAAACTCTCAAGCAAGATGCAGCATACTGGCTCAAGTCTGTCTTGGATGGTCTGAAGGAAAAACCTGCCTTACTCAAAGAACTTCTGAAAGATCTATTTGAAAAGGGGTACAGTGAAAAACTTCTCTGTACATTGAAGTTCATGGTAGACAAAGATGTGAATTTATATTGTCTAACAATAGATGGCTGGCTATCATGTGCTCTGCAAATAACTGATACTCGTGTTAAGACAAAAGTGGAAAACCTGAAAAGGGAATTCCAAGCGAAAAGGCAAAATGCATACCCAGCTTGTTTGGAAACAGCACAGAATGAAGGCTGTAAATACGACTTCTGCATTATCAATGATGAAGAAGATTCTTCTGTGGATGCATGGGTGCAGCACTATGTTCTGTGGGATTTAGAGGAAACCTATGGCTTGAAAGGTTGCTATCACAAGAGAGATAGTCCCCTGGGAAAGCTGGAAACAGAGGCTCACACAGATAACATATTATCCAGCACCTTTGTACTGGTTGTGATCAGTTCTGGTTTTCATAGTCGTCCGTGGTGCAAACATCTAGCTAGCATGGCTTGTGTACACAAGAACCCGAAAAAAGTCATTGTCTTGGTGAAGGAGTCAATCAGTGTGCCAACAACCCTCCAACATTGTCGCTGTTTTGATATCAGTGATCAAGACCTGCACACATTGGCAGGGTATCTCATGCCAGAGGACAGGGGTGTATTTGGACAAGAAACCCTTGTAAAAAAGTATTGCGAGCACTGCGGAATGACCACAGTAGTACTGCAGTACTCCTAGTACATGTGGTATTACTGCAGTACTACCGCGGTACTACTGCAGTACTACTGCAGTACTACTGCAGTACTACTGCAGTACTACTGCAGTACTAACGCAGTATTTATGCAGTACTATCGCACAATTCGTGGTACTCTAGTAGTACTGTGGTAGTACCGAAGTACAGCAGTATTACTGCCGTAGTACCGCAGTACTTGTACTGCAGTAGTACCGGAGTACTTTTACCTACCAATTTACCAGAGTAAATGTACTGCGAGTACCTACTGCGGTAAATGTACTGCTGTAGTACTGCAGTACTTTTTTTTACAAGGGAAGTGATTAATCTGTTCCTGAATTAGGAATAAAGCAGGACTCGACACTCGCACTGGCCCGGGGCCAGTGAAATTGCACTTCGGGCCAGCAAAAATGTAAAAAGTCATATTTTGATGGCCCGATTACTCATGATTTTTATTTCAAAATGTTTCTTTTGGGGGGCCACCAGAATAGGGGAAGAAATTATTTCACTTGCCCGACCAGGCCACTGACAAAAAATGTAAGTGTGGAGCCCTGGTTAATGAAATCAAGGACTTTTATAATGTTGGTGGTCTGAAATTAGTATTGGTCACAAAGACAAATATTCAAATTCTGCTGTAACATGACTCAGAATTTATGTGGACATGTGTACATGTAAGTGTAAAAAATTACTAAGTAAAAACTTGAGTTTTCTGTAGCGATGCGTCCTAAACATATCGTTCAACTGTCGACGCAACAGTGTACGAATGGCTGGTATGCTTATCTCCAGCATATTAGCGTATATTGCATGTAAATGGTCCAGCTGACTGGACCATTTACTATAGTAGATGTGGTCTATATATGCAGGGCTGCAGCCATAAGGTTTTTTCACAATAATTTTCACATTTTTGGATGAACCAAATAATGAATAAATTCAGGGAGATTTGACAAATGAGCATTGCTGTACCCAGTCACACTCCAATGACTTGTACTGGTCTATAGAGTAACAAACTAGATGTCATATTCTCATGTGTAAAGTAATGGTTCTAAACAACACTTTTCCTTTGATTCAGGCTTTTGGCAGTGGGTTGAATCTTGACAATAGTAGTTAAAGAAAATATATTAAAGGGATAGTTGAGTTTTGGTAAAGAGGGCACTTCACAAAATATTTTTTTGTGAGATAATGTAAAATTGACTGTCAAATTTGAAAGAACATACAATTTTAATGACAGAATAAACTTTATTTGATCAAAATCGGTTCAGAAACGGCTGAAATATCCATAAACATATTTTTATTCAAAAGTTCTCAGCCAGGGGACATTTTGACTTTTTAGAAATAAAAACAAATGCTTTTAGACTACTTTGAAAAAAATATAAATAGGTTTGAAAAAGGTTGTTGATATCTCTATTGAATCATTATTTTAACAAAACATCAAATGCACAATTTTGTATGAAAAATGGCTAAAACCAATGAGTTTTTTAGAGAGCGCCCTCTTGAGTTGTAACAGCTCTTTTTGAATGATAACAGGGGTTTTACTTAGTCGTTTGTAATTGTGTATACTTTTCGAGCATGGTGAAGTTATAACTATTAGTTTGTACCGTAATGGTGCAGGTTTTGGTTACTAAAGTTAAGTTTGACCAATACTCAACTATCCCTTTAATCTTCACTGTGAAGTGAATATAAATTCTGTATTTTGAAGGAATGTACAGTCAAGTACATGTACCATATCAACATGTACAGTATTTCTAACTTGTTTTCATTTAGTTAGAAGAGAAGCTATAACATAATACTGTACTGATACGGTGTATGGCCTGAGTGTATTGTCTTGGTACAGAGATACCAGCAAGCTCCAAGCCGAGAGAGTATGAAAACTAAGTTGAGATGCCCGATTTGTACAGAAAATTACTAATATAGCCTGAAACTCTAGGTGACCTGGGGGGTGTTTCACAAAGATTCTAAGTTGAACTTAACACTAAGTTGGACCTAACAATTATGGAAAGCCAATTGTAGCCTTGGATTAAACATATTCAAAAGCAAATAAATACAAGTATTTGAGACTTTCAACAACAAAATATATTAAACATTTCAAGGCTCCTTAATAATAACAAATATAACTGATTTTATCAATCTTTATGCCTATTCAAACAAAGTGTTTTACAAAGAAACTAACCGCTGTCCATAAAGGTCCAACTTAGATTTAAAGGGATCTACTAACTTTGTTGACAAGTGCAAAAATGATGAATGGTTGATACAATGTGTATTGTTGTGATCTGATATGTCAACCGAGTAATATGTCAAAATTTTGTGTTAAATGGATGTTGTATGGCCGAGTAATGAGCAAAATTGCAAAGTGATATTCATTAACTTATTGCACTAACTTTGTACACAGTTATGACTATCCAGTGGATAGTTTAATATCTGAACACTTCAGTCGGTAAAATCTTTCTTACTATTCAAACGGGAAGTTAAAAAACCTAAACCTGTCCCATGCTTCTATCATTTCAAGATACAAATACAACAAGGTATGAGAGAACGGACAGCTAGAGTTTCAAGTAAGTTTTGAGGATTTGGACAATGTTACTAGATCCCTTTAAAGTGGACTTCCACACGATTTCAAGCTTCTAATGATTGAAAGACAGATATTCTAGGTCAATAAACACAATTTTGTGTGAAAAAAGTATGATTGTGGGTTCTTATAATTGGCTTTGAAATTCTAATGACACAAATTCGCGAGCGAGCTTGTTCTATTCCACAATGCACCAATTTGTGACGTGCGACCCTCACTATGCGCCTATCTATGTTTTTACACTGCAGCGAATGTGTTCTTTTGATCGGACCAATACAATGCTCGATCATGAATAGTTTAGTTCACGATGCGCCACTCAACCGTGCCTTTGGGCTTTGAGCATTACTGCATTGTTGAACCGTTTGAAAATACTTGCCTGCCCGAAATTGTAACACGTTTGGCTTTCATTGGAATTTGAATAGACACAAAGTCCTGTAAACGTGGTTATTGAATTTGCTGGCTCTGCATGACCGGCTATTATGAATGACACATGCAGTGATCACAATGCAGTGGCACCAGATTCAAGCCTACTCAAGAAATTGAGCAAATTGAGGGTGCTACGTAAGGGTCTCATGATTGTGTGCAGTAAATTTAATTATTTCCTCAGAGTTAATGACATTAGAAAAATCTCTTAGAAATCAACCAAAGAGAGTCAAATCCTGAAAATATTCAAGCACATCCATAGATTTATTTCCAATATACTGTACTTTTTAAAAACTCGTCCGGAATTCTCCTTTAAGTTCAACTTAGAATCTTTGTGAAACACCACCCAGGGGGTGAATTTAGGCTTTTGCTGGAAACTGGCATCCCTCTTTGCACTCTAAGAAAATATGTTACTTTATTTGCCTTTGTTATAATCAGCATTCATGTAAGTTTTCTTGTACCGAGACATTTATTTCAGTAATGATATGTGTACATTTGCAGACTTACAGTGTATATTGAAATGGATTTGTTTGTTAAATGTAATTTCTGTTTGTAAATAATAGTTTATGCCACAGTCACACCTATCCGTAAAAGCCTTGCTGTTAGAGCCACGTAACGCCATTTTTGTAAAATGCTGTGGAACGTGGCTATTTGACAGATAATAATTGATCCTCATTATATCAATATTGTTAGATGTACTTTTGGAAGTTTGTTGTCTTTTTTTCTACCATCAGTATTCACACGTATGTAGAGTTCAATCATGCACCGTTACTTTTCAGATACATTACCAGAATACCTGTTGAATATGTTTTCTTTAAATGTCTATGTTCACAATTATGAAACTAGACATAACCAGTTATTCCATCAATCAAAGGTCACATCTCTCTCTCTCTCTCTTTAAACATTTGGTTTGTTGGTCCCATTACATAAAAATATGGAATTCTTTAGCCCCCTTGTTACGCAATTGGAAATTCCTTCAAAAATAAGTATGAGCACCATCGTACATATGATGACACACGCAGTACCCCCAGGGTACCGTTGTACCCCGGTATCCCGCGTTGTGTAGCGCCATCTTGTGTCCATCCGAAGTACAACCGTACTGTAGAGCAATCATGGACGCCGCTGGTGTATTGCGTTGTGCATGCAGCGCTTGTATGCACGCTACCCTGGCCGCAAAGAGAGCATTTTGAACGTAAATAAAGCATAACGAAAATAATTTTACACTCTTTGGTACCCCAGTGTACAGCCCTGAAAAATAAATAAATAATTAAACAAAATGGCGGATTTTCATTTGGTACCCCAGGGTACCATTTATGTCATCATACTGTTTAAATGCAATTCTATATATAAGCTATCTGATAATGTTTTTCATTCTTTGTTATGGGCGTTTCAACTTGTCGAACCACATCTAGGTTTTTACTGATACATCCTATTTAATTTTCACACAATTTGTATCTTTGTTATTACTTTGTTTTACATATTTAAGTTGAATTTTAAATGTACATTGTAAATGTTTATAACCTGTTATTTTTTTACTGAATTCGGAATAAAATGGATCAATCAATTTATATGAAATATGAAATCTACTAAAACTAAACAGATTCATTAATCTTACACAACTTGTAGTTAATCATGTCGATGACATGCATACAGTATGGAAACTTTCCATCAATATGTTGTTCAACAATTTGTTTTGAAATGGGGCCCTATTGAGAAGCCATGATTGGCTTCTCAGGAGCTCCAAACCATGATGTACATGATTGAACATTGTTGAAATCAAATGACAAAAACACATATCAATGAAACGCCTTGGTGTAAAAAATGGTATTCATAATGATTAAAATTTGATATTATTTGAGCAATGTGAACAATGTGTGCATTTCATTTTGTTGTTGTTGATCAAATTTGCTTTAGAATTCATGAAGTTAAGGTGATCCATTAAATTTAGAGGATTGTTCCAAAAGTGATAATTGAGAGTTCAATCATACAGAGTGGTGAAATGTGATGTCATAAATGATGTCATAAACATTTTTTTTAGAATTTTCAAATTTGGACTTCATTTTCAGAAAGAGCATAACAAATAATGTCCAAATACCGAAAATCAAAGGAATAGGTTACGTATTGGCCGAGATATACCCATCCGAATTATTTTTTGGTCAATGGGCAATCAGTGTTATAGTGCACTGGTTCCTAAATTTAGGAACCAGTGCATTATAACACTGATTGCCCATTGAAGTAAAATTCATTCGGATGGGCATATCTCAGCCAATACGTAACCTATTCCTTTGATTTTCGGTATTTGGACATTATTTGTTATGCTCTTTCTTAAAATGAAGTCCAAATTTGAAAATTCTAAAAAAGTGTTTTTATGACGTCATGGCTTCTGTACTCTATACCAATATCATTGTAAGAGTCTTCAGGATGATAATTTTCAAAGAAAAAGAACAATGTTTACCTCATGAAAAGTGAAAATTTATGTCAGATTTTTTCCCAGATCGTTTGCACAAAATATTAAAATTTGGATACTTTTGACTACAATCGAAAAGAGTTCCAGTACGTTTTTCAATTTAATCTTAAATACCTCCATAAGTAGGGAGACATTTGAAAAATCAAAACCAATTACCTTCTTCTGTTTATACCAAAAGCCAAACAACAAGGTACAAGAGAAGTGTGAAAGCTCCAAGAGATAATAGTTGGAATTTGACAAAGTTAATGGATCAATCTATCATAGTTTAAACAATGCCGACATACCCCAAACTCTCCCCAACCCTAAACCCTACCGTACCCCCTTATGTGACTGATAGGTTAGGGTAGGAATAGGGTTGGGCTTTGAGTTTATCCTAGATGGGAACCTTTTCAAATAACCTACAGGAAAGCAGTTTGGTGAAACTTACATTGTTGTCTCTGTCGAGGTACAGCATGACTTTGAGGAAGTGATCTGTCATGATGTTGTGCACGATTTCTTGTTAAGCTAGGGTTACGTTAGGATTAAGACCTAATCTTTTTTTTATTTAAAAAAATGTTTTTATTGAAGAAAATCAGTACAAAATCACAATATTTACATGTAATTATCTTGATTGAAAAACAAATTTACAAAATCATGAAACAAACAATTAAAAAAATTAAAAAAATAAAAAGTAAACAAAATTGAATAAAAATAAAAAGGCAGCTTCCAAATACAACGAGACAACCAAGGGAACAAGAAGGGCAGGTCCTTACTCCCCCTGAGAAACAACACGACCCCGCGGTCAAACGAGCGAAAACCCCGCCAGGTCAGGGGCCAGAGGAGAGGGGACAGACTTCATTATGTGCTTGATCGGTGTTTAACCCCAGATTGTCTAAATTTATACACGTCATCCAAATCATAATCATACCTTCATTGATTCATTCACAACAGAGTTATTTCATGCAATACACATACATACATTATAACAAACCTAATCTTAGGTTTACCCTAGGCAGGAAGTTATTCAAATAACTTCAAACCACACGGTAAAGGAAAGCAAGTTTTGGTGAAAGCTTGGTAGGACTTACATTGTTGTCTGTGTCGAGGTACAGCATGACATTAAAGGAAGTGTTCTGTCATGATATTTGGCAAGATGGCCCTCCTGCTTTACGTTAGGGTAAGGGTAGAATCAGGGTTGGAGTTACGGTTTACCCTTGGTATACAAAAATTATTCAAATAAAGCAGGCTAGATAATAGATAGGAGGTACTTACATTGTTGTCTGTGTCGAGGTACAGCATGACTTTGAGGAAGTGCTCGGTCATGATGTTGAGCATGATGGCCTGTTTGGCTGTGAATGGCAGCCGGGTTCCCATCACACTACTGTCCCCCGTTGGCTTTCCAGTGATCGGGTTGAACGTGAAGGAGATCACCTCCCCAGTGGTCTGCAGCAAAAAAAATAACATTTCACAAACTTTATTTGTATGGTGAACAAACATACAGGAATATAATGTTGTTTTTTTTTATAGAATTTTGAAGAAAGTAAGATGAAAGTAAGATTTTGTTCCACTATATGAAACATTTGGGAATAACTTTTCATGTACAAGCGCCCCAAAATAATAAAAACAAACAAACATGGAATCATTCTGAGGCTCAAAAGATTACACACACATAAACAAAGACACAGTAATGCAAACACACACACTCAGACATGACATACACACACACACACACATACTTGTAAATGCTGTCAATCGAGAACCCAAATCCTCGTAGTATGCAAACGTGGACATGTGTGTATGTGTCATTATATTATTTCACTGCCCAACCGAGGACTATTGTGTATGTGTTCGAAATTCAACAGCACAACCGTGGACGTACGGGGTGCATGTTAATTTTTCCGGATTTTTGATGCGCGCATATGAATGGAAATCGAATTAGCAATCGTTTGCACTAGTTAAGCAAATGAGGATGGTCCACGGATGGAAATGTGTCTGTGGTTGGATAGTAGTGGCATACACGTATGTCCTCGGTTGGGGGTGCTTACAAACACACACAAACACAAAGACACACACTTAGACATGTACACGCCTACACACGTACAAATACACAGAAATCCATAAAACTTGTGCCATTGTTGTAAGTAGCCAATTATTGTAACTACTATGGCATCAGCTGCAATGCTCAATGCTGATTGGTTGTTGACCTACTAGTTACAATAATTGGACACTTACAACAATTGCAAGAGTTTCATGAAACGGGCCACTGATAGCCGAGGCATAATAACTGACACGTACCTTGCTCTTTCCGACGAGGTTGCACTGTGGTGGGTTCGGGAAGTGAGCTGTGGTCCTCTGTACGAACAGGGGCAACGAAGACTTGCCCGAGGACTCAAATGGCGCTAGGTCAGGGAGATAGTGATCCCAGACAATGGTACCATCCTGAGAATCCAGGCCAAAGATCTGACATGAAATGGAAACAAAACAAAAACATTTCAAAATCATCACTCGACTATTAAGAATGAAAAGTTAATGTGATTGCTAACTCTCAACCCCTTGACCACAGGAACCGAGAGGGTTGTGTACAAAGTCTATGGGGATTTCATAAGCTTGTAGGGACCGGGTTAATTTTGTCATTATATCCAAAATTTAATTTATGTGCGGACTTTCACAAGAAAATTCACATTTCCCATGAAGCAGCATTATGTCAATCTGCACGACTCACCTTTCCAGCTTTGGTCACTATGACAATGACCTTATGCAGGTTGAACTCGTCCCTGATCATGTACTCGTCATCGTCATCCTCCTCGTCCTCCTCCACCTTATTGGTGAGTTTCTGGCTGGCGTGGGTGATGCTAACGTCCTTCTTGTGCTCACCGTGGGATTCGTGTCGGCTCTCGATCTTACGCTTCAGGTGACCGATGTATGACTGGTAGAAAAAAAAGGTACAGTAGAGCATTAAAGGGACTTAGTAACATTGTCCAAATCCTCAAAATAAAAAATTCTAGCGGTTCCCTTATACCTTGTTGTATTCGTATTAACAATAAAATCACGGGACAGGTTTCGGTTTTTCAAATTTCCCTTTCGTTACAAAGATATGTATGATTGAAGTATTCAGATAAGAAAAACTCCGGGCGAGTTTTTCTTCCGTGTACAAAGTGAGTGCAGTGAGTTACTGAATATCATTTTGCATTTTCGCTCATTACTTGGCCATACAATGTCCATTTGACTTGAAATTTTCACACAATACCCTGTGGACATATGAGATAACAACAATATAAATTGCATCAACCATTCATCACTTTTTGCACATGTCAACAAAGTTACTAGATCCCTTTAAACATAATGGCAAACTAAAAGTCATGCAGTACAAGGGGTAAAGTAGCAAACAAAATAGTACAGCAGTAAACTATATGTGACCGGCTATAGCAAAACCCTGCAATTGTCGGTAAAAATTAACAATGTAGATTTTCATACCATTAGAAGGGCCTCATCGCAAGCTTCCATTTGATGCTTTGTTCTAACAAATTGGTCAATAATTGGCGAAGATACGGTTGTTTCAATTTTTACAATCATAAGTCTTTTACACACATTATGTGAACTTAAAATGCCCATTTCTTCAAAACATGTATTACCGACAAGTGCAGGGTTTTGCTATAGCCGGTCATTATATAGTAAAGCAGTAAACATAATATAGTCAAGCAGTAAACAAGATGTTGTTTTGATGAGTATTTATTCATAATCATATACAAGATAAAAATATTACAAAATCAAAGTAAACATGGGTGATGCTAAAGTCCTTCTTGTGCTCAACTTGTGAGCCATGTCTGCTCTCTATTTTTCTCTTCAGGTGACCAATGTAAGACTGGTAGAAAAGATAAAAACCAGTGAACATAATATGTGACTAGCTATAGCAAAACCCTGCACTTGTCGGGAGTTCATGTTTTGAAGAAATGGGAAATTTAAGTTCACATAATGTGTGTAAAAGACTTATGATTGTAAATTTGAAACAATCATATCTTCGCTAATTATTGACCAATTTGTTAGAACAAAGCATCAAATGAAAGCTTGTGATGAGGCCTTTCTAATGGTATGAAAATCTACATTTTTATTTTTACCGACAAGGGCAGGGTTTTGCTATAGCCAGGAACATATAGTAAAGCAGTTAACATAGTAGTAGCAAACTCTTAGATTGAATTGTGCAAATATAACCCTTTCAGTCTATTTTCTTAACAATACTTCTTCATCTTCTAGTCTGTACAGCTTGTTTTTGGCAACTTTACACATCTTGACCGGTACTCCATTATATATCTTTAACAAATATGCTTTTAAAATCAAAACTTACCTGGAATTGGGCAAACTGTGTGCTCAGTCTCTTGGCGAACATGTCCAGGATATTCTCTGACAAGAGAGAGAGAGAGGGAGAGATAAATTATTATAGTCCAAGCCTCCATACTAACATCTTTCTCTACCGACCCATTCGGTCAAGCAGAATCATAACTTTTCAACATTCACTTTCCCCGAAAAGAAAACTTACTTGCCCACCTACCTCTAGATGAGATTTACATGTAAAGAATTACATTATTATCTCCTAGTGGACCATCAATTTGGTTGGCCAGTTGGGCAAACAATATGCCATTTATGAGATTTGACTTGCCTGACATTTAACTTTGACTTGCCCCTGGCAACAGGGCAAGTGCTAAAGTTGAGCCATGATTATATAAACAGTGATAGATATGATAAGCAACCTGCTATTCCTAGGACCACCGCTATTCCACTTCCACTTAGTATAGCATGTTTTATTTAATCGTAGTATCTTGCATATATTATTTATCCATGAACAAAGGGTCCTACGCTCTACTAGCAATAGTTACTATTTCTGCAGGGTCCCTTTTTACCAAAGTGTGTGTTGAAGGGGACTTCCATACGAATTCAAGCTTCCAATGATTGTAAGACAGATATTCTAGGTCACTAAACATGATTTTGTATGAAAAAAAGTATGATTGAGGGTTGTCTAATGACACAAATTCGCGAGCAAGCTTGTTCTCTCCCACAATGCACCAATTTGTGACGTAATGGACTCACTTTGCGCCTATCTATGTTTTTTCACTGCAGCGAATGTGTTCTTTTGATCGAACCAATATAATGCTCGATCATCCATCCATCCATCATTGATCAACGATATATTGATTGATTGATTGATTGATTGGTGGATTGATCGATCCATTCATTCAACTTACCTCCCTGGTTTGTGCCGAATTCATCCTCAAACCTAGCCTCCGTATCAGACACTGGTAGATCGACTAACTCCACGGTGACAGCGTTAGCCAGAGACTCGTCCCTGAGCCACACTACATCCTCACTGCCTGAAGAAACAAATACAATAGAGAATGCCTTGAATGCATTTAGTATTTCCCAATAGACCGCTTCTGTAATTTATGCAAATAATATGCGTATGACGTCAGACTCCCCGTTGGCAAGCTTAACAATAGTAACTAGGTCCGGCAAGCTCCGGCAAACTTAGCATGCCGGACCTAGTTACTATTGTTAAGCTTGCCAACGGGGAGTCTTACGTCATACGCATATTATTTGCATACATTACAGAAGCGGTCTATTGATGTCACATTTATTTGACTGTGATAAAGGACTAAATACTGGTATTATTTATTATTTTTCTTCTTTATTATTCAAAACATAAAATACAATTTACAATCTAACAGCAAAATAAGCATACTTCTTGATAAAGATGTGACATGGTACCACAATATGCAATTGCAGCGCAAAAGAACACTTGCATTTAAAACACAAATGAATATAACACAGACATGCAACAACATCAAAATATCATGTACAGGTATTTCAAAATAATTTCATAGGGAGAACATACAACAACATTGCAGTTTCAAAGTCATGTCAGTGACTTGCTACAAGATTGCTAAAATAATATAACAAATGCTGGCTACTTTATATAGTGCATGTTTCGTCTTTCGATGCTCACGGCACATCATTATTAGGGTCATTCCATGTCAAATCACCCAATGGATTTCATTGCACCCCCTCAGAATTTGCTAATATTTGGTATGTATGATATTTCAACCTTTTAAAGCTCAAATATTTAATTTGTAGCCCAATCCGCCCAACGGTTTTGGCGCTATGGTCGATTCTTATGGGGGAGTTTTGTAAGAAATGGGCGTTGGCACCATTTTTCAAATGGCAATTGTCCGTTAACTGTTGGGTCAATTTATGTTGTGATGGTGTCATTGGACTGGGGATGTTATATGCAATCCATTTATGCCATTTGTTTTCATGCATGAGCGAGTTTGGATACGATAACCTTTGACCTTAGTCTTTGACCTTCCGTTTTACCTCGTGGATCAAATAATTTTGAGAATTTTTTTGGCTTAAATGTTGTCTTGATATAATTTCTACAACATATGAAAGAATTGGAGATATATTATTTCTTGTTTTTTCTATAGCCTTGTTTTAAGTTTGAAAATTTCATGTAAAATTGAATTATTTTAGACCTACACCCATGTCCAAGAATTCTATAGGGGTGTATTATGTATGAAAAAGACCTATTCAAAGTCATGATTAGAGGCCTATTCACACCCTGGCTTACCACAGTTAAATAGACCTGCTAATCCCCATACAATAGAAATCCAGACAAATGGCATCTATTGATGTTGCAATGATACCACATGTTTCTAACCTGACAAGGGCCCTGGGCAGAATCAATTGTGAGCCAGATCAAATGTTCTTAATGCACACATCTGATTGGTTGAAATGCAGAAAATGTCTCCCTCTGCAACAGTGCCTAGGTGTAGTTCTTTTCTTGAATACAATCTTTCAAGTTCAAGTTCAAAATGCAAACTTGTACATCAAGTATATTTGAAAAATGGTGCCAACGCCCATTTCTTACAAAACTCCCCCATAAGAATCGACCATAGCGTCAAAACCGTTGGGCGGATTGGGCTAAAAATTAAATATTTGAGCTTTAAAAGGTTAAAATATCATACATACCAAATATTAGCAAATTCGGAGGGGGTGCGATGAAAATTTTCACTTTTTTTGGGTGATTTGACATGGAATGACCCATTAATACCCCAATCCAGCTCGCAAAGTGCAAATTTTCCACTCCCTGGTGAGCATTCCAGCTATGAAGTACTTACTTCCCAATACGAAAGCCAGGGCATCATCTGCAGTCTTGATTAGAGCTCGCCCATTGATCGACTTATCTCTCATCTCGTGAAGGTCCAGCTCAATCTACAATGTTAGAGGGGGGAAAGATGATTAAATGGGAACACCACACAAAGAAGAACACAGGGTTATATGTTTTGGTACCATGGTTTGATATAACTGTGATCAGCGCCGTCCGTAGAGCGCTTTGAAGACGAAACGTTAAAAAATTTGTAGGAAATTTGCCGACGGGTGGTTTCAAGAACTTTCCATCTATTATTATTATTTTTTTTTTAGTTCTAGACATTAATTAAACATTCAACCTACCTTGCTTGCTATTTAAATTGTTGCAAAAGAATGATAACTTAGCTCAAATTGATGATGATGATGATGATGACTATTATTTCCTTCGTCTTTGTTCGCTGCATGCAATGTCAGGTGACCGAAAACTCGTCGGCAATGCATAGCGCATGCGCGGGGCGATCGGTTAATCGGGTACAGGGGGTGCATTGCCGACAAGTTTTTGATCACCTGATATTGCTTGCAGCGAACAAATTCGGATACCATTTTTGTCACTTCTGTAATCTTGCCAGTTTTATAGTAAATTTCAGGATAAATCAAACGAATGGAGCATCAGACGTTTTGCAATTTGGATCATTGATGTCCATGCATAACATAATTCGTAAGTATGAACCGAGATATGTTATTTAAAGTATGATATATATATTTTTTTATAAGTGTGTTTGCCGTTAAAGCCTATCAAGTGTTACCATCACGGTATACACACCTCAGTATGCCAGGCGCCGTACTACGTACGGCGCCTGGTTAGGTTAGGTTTGATATAGAATAGATGTCCCAACACTTTGCAAAGGGCTGTGTTATTCTTGAACAATGCAATTAATCGCCAAAACTCACAGAACCAACAGGGCCGATGGTTCCGTAAGCGTCAAATGTTTGCGAGTGCGCCAATTCTATACCCGTGTACGTTTGGAGACAATAGAAGCACAGTAACGCATACGTCCTCGACAATGAATTTTTTCTTTGTCTGCTGACCCATGAACAATTACTATACTATCGTGATGGGTTTTTAAATTCTATAATTTGTCTGGAAACCAATTTTTCTGAACATGTTGGTGGAATGGACAACTAAAACTATTATATTTTATTTAAAAGAATATCATGTTTGGGTGGTGGTTCCCTTTAAACCCTTGCCTATGGCAACCTGGTGGGCTATGTACTAAGTCGATGAGGATTTCAGAATCTTGAACTTCATCCGTTTCTTCCTGGAACCGGGTATTCTCCATTCGCATTCAACATACTCAGAAATGAGCACTGGGGTATGCTTGGTCTAAAAAATGATTACTAAATTGAATCATCTAACAAATTATTTTCTGACTGCAAACTTAATATATGTGACCGGCTATAGCAAAACCCTGGACTTGTCGGTAAAAAATCAAAATTTTGATTTTCATACCATTAGTGAAGCCTCATCACAAGCTTTCATTTGATGCTTTGTTCTAGCAAATTGGTCAATAATTGGTGAATATATGATTGTTTCAATTTTACAATCATAAGTCTTATACACACATTATGTGAACTTAAAATGCCCATTCTTCAAAACCTGAATTACCGACAAGTGCAGGGTTTTGCTATAGCCGTCACATATAAAGGTATCACCTGATTAAATATTTCTATCTTAAGTTTTTAAGAGATCATGCATTTTTCAGTCCTTGGTTACTTTCAAAGGATGTAATGTTAGACAAAAACATATTAAATAATTTCATACACAGAATAATTCAGTTTTAACTTTTAATAGTTCATAGTTCCCTACCTGCACTGCATCTCCATGGTTACCAGGAAGCCTGACCTCATTTGCATAGATGACATCTCCTCCTCCCTCCTCCAAGTAGGAGGCTGTGATCTGCATCACCTGGTGGCATGGAGAGTAGAGGAACATAGTTCTCAGCATTATCATACCAATACAAGCAATACTCTACATGCCAAAATACTGACAGTATAAGAGGACATCGAATAGGACAGTAGATTGAAATAAATTAATTACATTAAATATATATTTGAGTACTGGTAAAGGTTTGTAAAGTTGAAGAAAAAAAATCATGATGTACACCCCAGAAAATGAAGAATTATTGTTGAAATAAAGTGGAAGAGTAATATTTGCATGATTCAACCTAAGAATTTTTCAAAATATTTTTTTTTAAAGAAGAATTCTCGATCCACTACACATTGGACAGCGCATTCTCTGTGCGGAGACAGTATGCCACTACTAGCCCGGTAACATGTAAATGCATAAACGTCAAGCACAATTGTTCACCGCTTTGAACCAGCCGTGGCCAAATTGTGCGTTTTTCAATGGGGACGGCCCGGAGAAAGATTCTAAATGGACCCTTCGATTAAGGACAACTAATTTTTAAAATCAAGTTTCACAAATTTGCGAGCACTTGGGAGGGGGAATCATTCTCATTTTTTACAAGTCCTTGAAAAATGGTTTTTCACATGGATACAAAAACCAAGCGAAAAGACCAACAAACAATTTTTCAGAAAAAAAACATTACTCAAAGTATATCTTTATGCAAGCCTCCACATTAACTTTTTGTCTCTAATGGCCCATTTGGGCAAGTAAAATCATGAATTTTCAAGTTTTACTTGCCCAAACAGACCATTTCTATTCTCATAGCTGAAGAGAAATTTAAGTTGCCAGATTGGGCAAGCAAACTAGACCATTTATACAAATTTTACTTGCCCGACATCAATTTTTACTTGCCTCGGGGAAGCGGGCAAGTGCTAGTGTCAAGCACTGCTTAATATGCCTATCCTTTTTCATTTATTTTTTAAGACCTTTACCTCTTCTTTGTTGCTCACTGTTGTCACGACTGGTCTGTCATTGAACATGGTCCCACTCACCGCTGTGGTCTGCAGGGGGAACAAATAACAATTTTTTTTAAATATAATTTTTTTAATTTATTTATTTATTTTTTTTAATTTTTTAATTTTTTTTTATATTTTTTATTTTTTTATTTTATTTTTTTTTTGGGGGGGGGGCTACTTTTCAAGCTTGCCTGCATGAAATAGCACTCTAAAATTGGTTTTGCATCTAGAACTCTGTGCAGATTTACGGGTGCTCTTTTCGGCATTTCGGGGGCGTAACTTGCCCTGAGCCCCCATCAATTTTGTTTCCGACTGGTGGTCTGCAATCAAAGCAATACACAATATATATATCTCATTAGATACATTGGCCCGTATTCACAAAGGAGGTTTGTAGGAGGGATGTACAAACCATGGTTTGACCAAGGTTTACATCTATGGAATGCCATTTGTAAACTGATGGGAGAAGGAATGTAAACTCCATACTTGTTAACAATGTTGATTTACAATTTACGGTATGCGAGCAGCATTCCATAGATGTAAACCATCGTCAAACCATGGTTTGTACAAACCTCCTACAAACCTCCTTTGTGAATTCCACCCATTATGTTCAGACACGTATTCAGTTTAGAAGTTTAGCCATGTATCCCTAGAAAACAGTTCACATGTAATTGTACCTTTTCATCAAGGGCACCTGCTCATGAAGATCTTGTTTTATGTCTACCTTGGGCGGTCTTTTTACACAGGTTTGACTGTATTCTAAATGATCATTGGAAATGTTTCGTTACTGACCAAAAACAAATCGCATTCAACAGACCGCTTCTGTAATGTATGCAAATAATATGCGTATGACGTATGGCAAGCTTAACAATAGTAACTAGGTCCGGCAAGCTAAGTTTGCCGGAGCTTGCCGGACTTAGTTACTATTGTTAAGCTTGCCAACGGGGAGTCTGACGTCATACGCATATTATTTGCATACATTACAGAAGCGGTCTACTGGCTGAGATTATCTATTGGTATGGTGCCATCATGATGGACAGGATATGGCTAGTGTAAAAGTAAATTGTATTTTCATGAGTTGTCATCAAGGCATACGTTCAAGGATTTATAATTTGGCACCAGGGTAAGACTTGCTGCATTTTATTCTGTATTTGCTATTTATAGTTAAGCAATATCAAAGTCATTAAGTTACATAAACTGTATCAGTCGACATAAACAATTATTGACAAATATCAATTATAGTTCAACACACATACCTGTGGAAGGTCCCTCTTCAAGATAATATTTTGACCTTTGACCTCGAGCAGTGCATGATGGTCATTGGTCAGCTGAAGCACAAAGACCGCCTCTGCAGAGCATGATGGGAAGAGTCCCCTAACTACCGGCGCAATGTCAGGCAGCTGAACCAAGCCAAGACCCTGTTAGCACACAAAAGGATAAAAGTAGAACTATAAATACATGTATGTCTCGAGTCGCAAAATCAATGCATATGGTGTACCTTATTTGCTGGTGTATTAAACGCACCTTTTTTCAACAAAAAAGAAGAAAAAAAAGGGGTGCGGTTAATACACGACCGTATTAAACACACTTTTTTTTAAATTTTTTTTAGGGGTGCGGTTAATACACCGGAGCAGTTTATACACCAACAAATACGGTATTCGTCTCCTTCCCTTGATGAAAACAGAATAGAAACCGCTCACAGTTACACACCCCAAGTTAAACTATTAATCTCTTTAAACCACAGAACTAAATACCTAGTCCACAATACCAAAACAATCCCGTAAGCAATAAGATGACTAGTCCACTGACCGATATTATACCACAAGAATCTCACAATGGAAAGATGCTGTGAGACTCTAGTCTAGCACATCTATGCCAGATGAGATCATGCACTAACCATAACTCATGCTACGACTTATTCATTAGACCCTCAGCTGTCGGCATCTGGAAGAGTCTCCCTGACAAAGTTGCTGGTAACATCTCTGACACCAGTCTCCAAGGCCTTCAAAGGCCGCGTATATACACAGTTTCCTCCTATCCAAACTGTAATTGTTAAATGCTGGGTCTTATTGTCACTTCTATTTTGTGTACTGATTCTTTCATGTTATTTAAGCTGCAGTGAACCACTTGATTGGCCTCTTGGAGCTTCACCAAAGTTCTATTCAGTTGTATTCTATATAGACACACAAAACAGAAAATAAGTTCTATTCAGTTGTATTCTATATAGACACACAAAACAGAAAAAAGTATGACTACTTACCGCTGGTGAAGTGGCAGAAAAGCTGCTATCCCTATCAAACGTCAGGAACTGAAGGGTGTTGGACGACTGCTCTGTGCAAACAAAATGGCCGCCACTCACGGTGACGCAGTTTGGTGCCTTGCTCGCCCACACTGCCGAGACAGGGGTCTAAGTAAAATGACAGATGAGAACAGAGGTGTAAACATTGGTTTAATCATAATTGTAAGACAAGTTGAATAAAAAACATTTTGAAATAAGAGTTTCCAATCCAAATTTTGTGACCAAATCGATTCTTCAGTGGCTTATTAACAAACTTAAACAATTACTTTTTTATAAGTTTTATATGCAAATCACAAAGGCAACAGCTTGAAAAGTTCAAACAGTTATAACTTTTTCATAGCTCTACCGTTTTTTTTCTCATTTATGATCTCATTCACCTTTCTCTCATACCAAACAACATATTTCTTATACAGTCAAATATGTGTGTAGTGACCACCAATTAAAGACAAACAAGAAGATTGGCCACTGTAGACAGGTGACCTCTATATAGACAGGTTCCATAAGATTGTTTTTCTCAGCAGGGGACTTGTTTTGGTGGGCACTTTAGGCAGGTAAACGGCTATAGACAGGTGGCTGCTAAGACAGGTTTGACTGTCCTAAATTATAATAATTGACATAACCTGGTGGGTGTGTAATTTAATTACTCAACACCGAATGTCCATGTGCAGGCCCGTAGCCAGGATTTTTAAGGGGGGGTGCATAATTTACAAAAGTGGCCAGAGACCAAACGTGGCAAAGACTGACCACTGGTTTAGACCACTGGTTTTTAGTAAGCAGGTAGGGGGGGGGGGGGGGAGGGAGGAGGGGAGGTGGGGAGGAGGCAGTCGTGGCTAAGACCAATCACGCACCCAACCCAACGCACACCCCTTGCTACAGGTCTGACTAATGTGTGTCCTACCAAGGAGGTATTAGAAAGGTTTGGTCCTACCTGTGAACTGAGATCACCGCTCTGGGCATCCAGCTTGACAATGACAAAGTGAGAGTTCTCCGCTACACCAATGGCATACACTGGAGCGTCCTCCACATCCTTGTTGTAGTACAGCCATTGGAAGTCAAGGGAATCACTGAAATGATAATGATAATATCAAATTATCATTATTATTATTGTGATAATAACAATAACTGGAAATAATAATTATAATAATAACTTGACAATGACAAAGTGGGAGTTCTCAGCTACTCTTATGGCATACGCTGGTAGCGTCATCTGCATCCTTGTTGTAGTACAGCCATTGGAAGTCAAGGGAATCACTGAGATGATAATAATAATAAAATAATAATAATAATAGTAATAATAATAATAATAAATAATAACTTGACAATGATAAAGTGGGTGTTCTCTGCTACACCGATGGCATACACCGGAGCATCCTCCACATCCTTGTTGTAGTACAGCCATTGGAAGTCAAGGGAATCACTGAAATAATAATGATAATATCAAATGATCATTATCATTATTTATTATTATTATGATAATAACAATAACTGGAAATAATAACCATAATATTAACTTGACAATGACAAAGTGTGAGTTCTCCGCTACACCAATGGCATACACTGGAGCATCCTCCACATCCTTGTTGTAGTACAGCCATTGGAAGTCAAGGGAATCACTGAAATAATAATGATAATATCAAATGATCATTATCATTATTTATTATTATTATGATAATAACAATAACTGGAAATAATAACCATAATATTAACTTGACAATGACAAAGTGTGAGTTCTCCGCTACACCAATGGCATACACTGGAGCATCCTCCACATCCTTGTTGTAGTACAGCCATTGGAAGTCAAGGGAATCACTGAAATAATAATGATAATATCAAATGATCATTATCATTATTTATTATTATTATGATAATAACAATAACTGGAAATAATAACCATAATATTAACTTGACAATGACAAAGTGTGAGTTCTCCGCTACACCAATGGCATACACTGGAGCATCCTCCACATCCTTGTTGTAGTACAGCCATTGGAAGTCAAGGGAATCACTGAAATAATAATGATAATATCAAATGATCATTATCATTATTTATTATTATTATGATAATAACAATAACTGGAAATAATAACCATAATATTAACTTGACAATGACAAAGTGTGAGTTCTCCGCTACACCAATGGCATACACTGGAGCATCCTCCACATCCTTGTTGTAGTACAGCCATTGGAAGTCAAGGGAATCACTGAAATAATAATGATAATATCAAATGATCATTATCATTATTTATTATTATTATGATAATAACAATAACTGGAAATAATAACCATAATATTAACTTGACAATGACAAAGTGTGAGTTCTCCGCTACACCAATGGCATACACTGGAGCATCCTCCACATCCTTGTTGTAGTACAGCCATTGGAAGTCAAGGGAATCACTGAAATAATAATGATAATATCAAATGATCATTATCATTATTTATTATTATTATGATAATAACAATAACTGGAAATAATAACCATAATAATAACTTGACAATGACAAAGTGGGAGTTCTAAGGTACTCATATGGCATACACTGGTAGCGTCTTCTGCATCCTTGTTGAAGTACAGCCATTGGAAGTCAAGAGAATCACTGAAATAATAATGAGAATATCACATGATCATTATTATTATTCATTATTATTATTATGATAATAAACAATAACTGGAAATAATAATAATTATAATAATAACTTGACAATGACAAAGTGGGAGTTCTCCGCTACACCAATGGCATACACCGGAGCATCCTCGGCATCCTTGTTGTAGTACAGCCATTGCAAGTCAGGGAATCACTGGAATGCAAGTATGCAACAATAACAATTGTGAAGAGTTACAATTGCTCACTTAGGCTATTGTGTTTCCACGTGCCTTGTGAGTTTTAACCCCTGCCTCACTTTCCTCCATTATCTCATGTTAACGAACGTTTGTTGATTCGAATAAGGGTATTCAATTATTTTATGCGAATCACGCATGTCAAAAAAATGTAAGCGCTTAGAGGCTTCTTTGCATTAAAGCCAAATGTTTGTTTTGGGAAAATTCCCAACACATTACTAGTCTTAGTGGACATATTAGATCACAAACAATAAACATTGTATCAACCATACATCACTTTTTGCACAAAGTTACTAGATCCCTTATAATCCATGACGTGCCTTTCTTCATACGCATACACCAGAGTTTTCTGCCCGACTTTAAAATGGCATCCCATAAATCCTCTATAAACCCATTCCCTTCAAGATTGTGCAATCTCTATAGACTTTGTACACCATGTTTCTATATATCTATGGGGTTTAAATGAATATGAATTATAATCGACGTACCTTTCTTCGTACTCATACGCCCAGAGTCTTTTGCCAGTCTTGAAGCAGTAGCTGAAGACTTGATTCCTCGTAGCCACAATCACGCTCTTGGTGTCTCCTTCGGCTAGTACAGCAGTGGCCTTGTCACTGTGGAAACAATGGAAAGAGCAGTTGAAGTGACACTGGGGTAACCATTATAGGCATACAACGGTACAAGGAATTATAGGGCTGCAGCCACCCCCCCCCTCGCCCCCTGCCCCCCCCCCCCCCAAAAAAAAACACCCACAATCTGAGCAACACATGTAATTTCCTCACAGCCACAACCACGCTCTTGGCTTCTCCTTCGGCTAGTACAGCAGTGGCCTTGTCACTGTGGAAACGATCAAAAGCAGTCTTAACCCATCAAGGACGGAGTCCCACATATTTGTGGGTTGGTAGTCATACACTTCAGCAAGAAGATACAAAGTTATATGATAAATCAAGGAGAAAGAGCATAAATTTCTCCATTTTTAGAGCCCTATTTTGTTTCTCAACCTGCTTTAGTTTTTTTTTAATGATTTTTATTATTGCGTAGATCGCTAAAATTTAGAAAATCCTTAAATTGGCAACAGATTGGGATATTTTTAAAACAGATTTCGGCATTCAAATTGGCAACTTTGCGGCAAAGTCACATCGTATTTGTCTTAGATTGTAATTACTAAATATTTTCCACCTATTTTTATGTCATTAAAAGGTCGAACAAATTTAGGATTTGCAAATCTGTAGCTCTAGGAAAACAATGATCAATTTTGCATTAAAATAGCTCTCGTCCTTGTGGCATTGTCCAAATACACAAACTTTTACTCAAAGTTATCCATTAACTTTGTAAGGGTTGTTTCAAAAGTGATTTTTGAGACTTCAGTCATATACCAATGTCATTGTGAGATGGTTCTGAATTATGTGTGATATTTTGTAGAAAAAGAACAAATTATGAACCATGGGAACTGCATGAGCCCAAAAAACAAAAACAGGCAGAGCTTATTTTGTTGCGATTGTTTGCACATCGTAGGATTCAAATAACAAAATGGCAGCCTCCATACTGTATCTAATGAATGGGAATAGCCCCTAGTACAGGTGACTTTGAATGATGCTACTCCCTTGCACACAGGGCAAATGTTGAAAATATTGGCATGAACTTCCGTTTTAATGTGTAACGAACACAATCAAAACACAATATTGAAGGTGAGGAAACTTTACCTTGGGGATCTAGTAACAATTGTCCAAATCCACAAAACATGATCATTAGAAATCTAGTGGTTCTCTCATATCTTGTTGTATTTGTATTATCAATAGAAGCATGAAATTTCCCTTTCATTACAAAGATATTTACGATTGAGGTGTTCAGATTTGTAACGATCCACTGGATAGTCATAACTGTGTACAAAGTTAGTGCTATGAGTTGGCAAATATTACTTATATAACTCATATAACATCCAATTAACATGAAATTCCCACACAATACTCAACAAGAGCCCCAGGGGGGCACGACGCTCACCTGAGGTCAATCAATTCACATCTGGCGCATGTTCTCTCTGGCACCCTCAGAAGATATGAAATCAGTTGAAATCATGCCAAAATCTATAATGTGATGTACTATTTAATCAATAACTTTTGATCCCCTGTACCTAACATTATGATTTACCATAATGTTTGGGTGAATCATAAAAAAAGACAGACACACATATAAGACAAAGCTTAACACATTTCACCAGCCACTGACCACTTCAGCATATTAACCCCACTCACATAGGGACCCTATGGGGCCATTCTGCGATGGCCTGTCATACTTCTGGATCTTGAGAAAAAGATATTTAAAATTAACATATTTTTTACACTTGGTGCCCTCCCCCAGGGCCCCCCTGAGGGCCACGCCCACCATTTTAGCAACTTCGATTCCTCTACCCCTAAGGATGATTCCTGCCATGTTTGGTTGGAATCTAATCATTGGTTCTGGAGAAGAAGATGAAAATGTATATTTCCTATGGTAGGGCCCCAAAAAAAACTGTTACGCCCACAGGGCCCTTGTGGGGCCACCCACAAAAATCTTGTGAACAACTTTCATTCTTCATCAATAGAGGCATCTACATATGAAATATCAGGTCTGTCATACTTCTGGATCTTGAGAAGAAGATGTTTAAAATTTACATATTTTTTACACTTGGTGCCCTCCTCCAGGGCCCCCCTGGGGGCCACGCCCACCATTTTAGCAACTTTGGTTCCTCTACCCCTAAAGATGATTCCTGCCATGTTTGGTTGGAATCTAATCATTGATTCTGGAGAAGAAGATGAAAATGTATATTTCCTATGGTAGGGCCCCCAAAAAAACTGTTACGCCCACAGGGCCCTTATGGGACCACCCACAAAAATCTTGTGAACAACTTTCATTCTTCATCAATAGAGGCATCTAAATATGAAATATCAGGTCTGTCATACTTCTGGATCTTGAGAAGAAGATGTTTAAAATTTACATATTTTTTACATTTGGTGCCCTCCCCCAGGGCCCCCCTGGGGGCCACGCCCACCATTTTAGCAACTTTGGTTCCTCTACCCCTAAATATGATTCCTGCCAAGTTTGGTTGGAATCCGATCATTGGTTCTGGAGAAGAAGATGAAAATGTAAAAAGTTTACGGACGACGGACGACGGACGACGCACGACGCACGACGGACGACGGACGACGGACGAAAAGCGATCACAATAGCTCACTTGAGCCTTTGGCTCAGGTGAGCTAAAAAGCAAATGAGCAAGGGTGGCAAATTTAACAGGAAAGTTGCAATTTCTGTTATTCCCTGCATCGTGGTCATATTGTTATAACTTTCTTATTTCCTAAAGCGATGTGTGAAAATTCCATGCTAAATGTATGTCATATGACCTAGTAATGAGGGAAATGCAAAGTGATATTTTCTTACTCATTATTGCACTGACTTTCTACACAGTTGAAAGTCCTCACTAGGAGAATACTCAATCATAAATGTATTTATATAACAAAAGAGAAATTTGGAAAACAGTATTAACCTGCTCCACGCTTCTATTGTTTGATAGAACAGTATGAAATACAACATGGTATGCAAGAACTGCTGAAGTTCTATTTTATACATTTTGTGGATTTTGACAATGTTACTAGTAAGTCTGGTCCCAAAATTATGTGACCGGCTATAGCAAAACCCTCCACTCGTCGTCGGTAAAAATCAAAATGTAGATTGTCATACCCAGGGCTCGTCACTCGCACTGGCCTGCTGCCCGGGGCCAGTGAAATTGCACTTCGGGCCAGCACAAATTTATAAAAGTCATATTTTCAACCCAACATAGACAAGAACTAAGAACAATCTTGTTTTCTTTCATGACATACTTCATCTATATCACAGGTTTGATCAAGGAGATCAGTTTACTTATAAAATCCAATTTTCAGGCCATTAATTTTTTCTTTTGGGCCACCAGGAAAGGGGAAGAAATAATTTTACTGGCCCGACTGGGCCGCTGACAAATAAGGTAAGTGTGGAGCCCTGTCATACCATTATAAAGGCCTCATCAAAAGCTTCATTTGATGATTTGTTCTAACAAATTGGTAAATAATTGACGAAGATATGATTGTTTCAATTCTACAATCATAAGTCTTTTACACACATTATGTGAACTTAAAATGCCCATTTCTTTCAAACATGAATTACAGATAAGTGCAGGGTTTTGCTATAGCCGGTCACATATATTCAGGCTGGTATCTGTCAAGAATTAAATGTCTTTCAAGCTGCACTACTTTTCATTGGATGCGTCCGGGGGGAAAACGGGAGAAAATACCGATGAAAATGGTAAAATGTTGTTAAAGACGTTATCTTGTGCGCGCCAATCCACGTAATCAGCTAGCGAGCGATTGCGCAATAATTTTTCACTTCAGGCCGGTGCTTGCACACAGAGATTAAATTCCCTTGCAGTATGAATGTTACAGAGGGGAAGCAGCGATTTCACAGTTGTTTTAAATACATTTAAAGGGAAATTCTATCAGTATTTTCATTGGTGAAGTGCAGCTTGAAAGCGGTATTAGTGTGATACTAAATTCAAATCATCTTCGTTGGGTTTCTCTCTGCTGAATGAAAGTGGTCAAAACAACTTCTCATTTTTCTGGCTTACTATACAGTCAAACCTGTACTAGCGGCCACCTGTCTATAGCGGCCACCTGCCGTTAGCGGCCACATAGAATTCCCCCCGAGGAAAATACAGTGTTATAAACACTGTCTATAGCGGCCACCTGCCTAACGCGGCCAGCGGCCACTGTTTTGGCTTCCCAAACTCATTTTTTTACCGTCTGTAGCGGCCATCAATGTTCGGTTTGGCCGTAACTGCGGGCGTGCTAGTTTGATATTTTCCGATGCGAAGCTGGTATACTTTGCCGTGAAAGCGAGCTGGCAGCATAAGCTTAGCGAACAATATAACCATAGTCTACTCTAGGGCTGAAGAACTACCCTGTCCCTGTAGCTTTTGAAAAGTGCCGCCTCAATAATGAATGTCAAGTTTAAAAGCCTAAAATGGCCGTTTGTTTTGTTTACCTCGTCCGCCGACTGGTCTATTTTTACTCACTCATTGTTTCCGTGAAGCGATCGCTAGCTAGCTTTCAGCTGAGCTACGCACTTGAGACGGATTAGCGCGCGCTCATAGGCCTGGCTGAACATCCGTGTTATTGTTCATGCACGCATTGAAAGCCCCGTGGTTGTGATCTTTTATCGATCGATGAGTGCATGCTAGCGCTAGCTGCTCTGGCCGCTGACCGCGCTAAGCGCTACCGCTGCGCTGAGCTGCGGCGACAGGGACTTTGATCATGCATGCAACACACACATGCATGCACAATGCACACACTTTTATTCACCGCATTGGGGGTCGGACCGGATCGGATCTAAACCGGTTTGTATAGCCTCGTACATTTAAATGTTTGTGTTGTCTTTGCGAAACATTTTATTTAATGAAAAAACTTATCAATGAAGTTTGATATGAAATATTTTCCTACACTTATACATTTTTGCTCTCATCGTCGTATTTTCTAGAACTTTTTTTTTCAATCAAAAATATTTTTTTTACGTAACATCATTTTGTTCAGGCAAAGAATAAAAATATTCACACGATCGCGCGCGCATTGCATTGCATCATCATGAGCTCGAGATCGAGAGTTGTTTCTTCGACAACAACGAACGACAGTCGGCCAAACAGACGACGATGGTAGATTTATTTCGGAAGGTTTGCATATAATGAAACTTTTCATTATTTTCTCAACACTAATCACACAAATGTACTAAAAAAATAAGACAAGTTTCCAAGGTTCTGTTCTTTTATTTCATATGCGTAAATGTTGTTTATAATTATGTTCATGTGTGGGCTACATGTGGTAATGGTATTGATGTTTATATTATAAACACACGTGCTTAAAAAAACAAAATGGCCGCCAACCTGTCTAAAGTGGCCACCTGTCTATAGCGGCCACTTTTGAAGTTTCCCTTGAGTGGCCGCTATAGACAGGTTTGACTGTATATTTGTTTTCGTCATATTCCTAACAATCCTTTCAATGATTTTGATGGCGATGACAAGAAAAACGTTTCCATCGATTCGTAAAAGAGGAATGAGCGTAATTCGATTGAATCTACAACTAGGTCACGATTTGCGACATCGACTGGTAAACAACGTTTGCGGGTAAGGCAGCAAATCTGATTACCAATCACAATCAAAACAAAAATTACGGTCGTTTGCATTTAGCGAATGTCAGCTAAAGAGGAAAGTTATAAGAGAATGATTCTATTTCTGGCAGATGATTTGTGTCGCATGAATAGAAAGATCTTGAAAGCAATTTGCACCACAAACATATATTCAAAGTATTTCCCAAGCATGATAATTCTATTAAATTTTCCTAAAATCGATGACAAAAATACTTATTAATTTTACTGTATTTATTTTCTCTTTAAGAGAAAGAACAACACTGAAATAATGTAAAGAGTTGAAATTCAATTAAATTATGACAATCTGCATTAATCTTATTTGTTGAAAAAAATTGTCTAAATTAATTTAAATAGACTTTTTGTTCTCATGTGCACTTAATCTTCTTGTACTTATGACAACCATGGATATACAAAATTCTACAAGAAAATATTTAAAAAAGAAGTCAGACAATTTTAGAAAATAATTGTCATAAAAAAGTCTGAAATGATACGAGTCAGGAAATACACTACATCTCAATATCAAGCCTCCACACTAACTGTTTTTTTCTCTTCTGGCCATTCGGGCAAGTTAAATCATGAATGTTCAAATTTTACTTGCCCGAAGAGAAAATTTACATGCCCGTTTACTTCTAGATGAGATTAAATTGTAAGTAATGAATTACATTCTACTCTTGTAGTAGCAGAAATATTGCAGATGCCTAATCGGGCAACCAAAACAGACCACTGACAAAATTTCACTTGCCCGACATCAATTTTTCTTTGCCCTGGGCAAGCAGACATCTACTAAAAGTCGAGCCATGTCTATATAATATATTCTTCCTTGAAAAAGGTATTACATCTCAGTCCCTTCCTGCAATAATAACCATAAGATAACCCATCTACCCATATACTTCCATCAGAATATGACTATTTAACTGGAATCTTTGGTTCTCTGTTTGATCTCTTCTATAAAAACTAAATGTCTTTTCCATTTTCTAAATTTCCCCAAGATACCTATATAGGCTAACGGCTCACATTTTGTGACAAGGTTACTTTATACCGTTTTTGGATATAATCATAAAAGTCTACAGCACTACTTTATACATTATTATTATGCCCATCAGATATACACGCAACTTGTATAAAATACAAAGGTATAGATAGATAGGCACTTCCCATCTTGACAAACTCCCTTTAGAAATTTATATAAATGACTGATACGCAAAGGTATAGATATAGGGACTTCCCATTTAGACGAATTCCCTATAGAATTTTATCCAAATGACTGCTACGTTAAAGATATAAATTTATTCCCCCTCATTCATTCGTTTCAAGGTTTCTGTCTCTCATTTCCGATGTGATGCCGTTCATCGCAAAGGTCAGTCTCCCTCAAGTGATTCGCAGAAAAGTTCAACCCTTTCGGCGGATAAATACGGAGACCTGCATTTAGTTATTATAGGCTTGCCTGTCCCTATGGTAACGAGACAGTTAAGAAATACTGGCTTTTGTGAGCTATTAACATTACATATGATATGTTTTTATTATTTGGTGTAAGTAAATAACTTAAATTGAACATTTTGCAGAAAACTTTTAACATGATGCGTGATGTCCATGTTTATCAACCGACCCCTATAACAGGGTAATTAGGATGTGCGCTGCTTTATCGCAGGTGCAAAATAAGCAATGTAGTAGGTATTTATTTGTATATTTACTAGTATTTAAAGGGGAGCCAAACGCTGGCATTTTCGCCTACTGTTACAGACAAGTGCATAATTCCTATTACTTCTAGTCATATATTTCCTCTTGGGTATAATGGAAAGAATCAATGTTTTTGAAACCACTATTATGTGGTTTCAAAAACATTGATTGTTTCCCTTATTAGTGATACCCAAGAGGAAATATTCACGTGAACATTCTAGTGTTTCATTTCCCTTTAAGGGCCATTCTTTGAAAAGTGAAACTTTTTCGGAAAAATTGAAGTTTTATTTTTCTGTAGTTTTGTTCCATTTTTGGAATGATCCATGTGTAAAGTTTCATGAAATACATGATTTGAAGTTTAAAATGAAACTTTTTTACTCATTTGCATAAATTTACATATTTCAATATTTTTCTAATAATCATAATTCAGAAAATAATCAAGATATCAAAAGGATAATTAGCAAGCTCATTCTTCTCACTTTCCTGTACAGGTTGATACCAACTTTGTAAAAATTCAACCTTTCATTCTTTTCTAAACCCGATATTATAAAATTCCCATTTTTCCATTCATATTGTACATGTCACACACGTGACCACCCCAAAATGTCACACACGTGACCAGACGTTGCCACATAATTAAGTACTATAAAAAACAACGGTTTGATATAATTCTCATTCATTGCTATTGTTGTACTTACAAATGTATAGTACTTCTCTGGTAATAAGATGAACATTATAGCTATTCATATTTTAAAGAATTTTCCAAATGAAATTTAGTTATGAAAAAAGCGCTCCGTGCGAAAGATTTTATAAGGATTACGTAACTCAATGTCAGAGGTCAAATGGCATGGGTCACGTGTGTAGTCAACACACGTGACCCATGCCATTTGACCTCTGACATTGAGTTACGTAATCCTTATAAAATCTTTTGTGTTAAGTTTGAAAGACTACAACATATTCAAGTCGCATATGAAGTAAAAATCATTATAGTCTCATACTTACTGAAATATAAGCATCCCATTTAAAAATTTGTCATGTTTTGGGTCACACACGTGACCAAGAATGGCCCTTAAGCTGTGTATACAAAGAATAATAATAGTGAATACTTGTATAGCACACATTCCGCCTCTCGACGCTCACAGCGCTTAAAAAGAATAGGATGTGTTGAAAGAATAAGACATACCCGAACAGCAGTCAGCAGCGTGGAATTATTGTATTAAACACAAATACTAAATGCAGTATAAACAACTCAACAACTGTGCCAATCGGCACATCAAGCACGTCAGCGAACGTGGAGAACGGCACTCAGAGCGGAGAGAGGATATTCTATTTATTTTTTCTGCTACAGTACTCTCCGCTTAATGGGGTAGTGTTTGGCAAGGGATATTGAACCCATTTAACAGGTGTACCCCTTTAAAGGTGGAAATTTCCTGAAGAAACATAAGAAACGTTTGGTCAAATCCTACCCGTTTAACAGGAGTATACTCCTTTAAAGGTTGCCCCATTAAGCGGAGACTACTGTACCACCACCGATATGCACGGACACAGAAGCACGCCTCACCTTCCAACCCAACCGATGAGCGATGGACATCAAAGAGTTCTTGTGAAGGGAAGGAAGTGTTCCAGGGTTCATTGCAGCCGCGTCAATATGGAGTTTGAAACTACAACAGTAGTTGTGGATGTGGATGTGGCAAGATTGGTAGAGCGCACGCTTTACAATCATGAGATCCAGAGTTCAAACCCTGTGTATGCCCACTGGTTTGTCCTAGTTCAGCAAGACAATTAATCCACTATTGCTGCTCTCTGCCCATGCAGGTGTATAAATGGAGACCCGGTAGGAGTGGAACGTGTTTGCAATTGTACTTGTATACCGTTGAGTGCGCCCTGTGGCTGCCAGAATGCCTTGCTCCCAAGGGAGCAGAGTCAGCGAAGTTTCAGTTGTTTTACAAGTTTCAGCAAGCCTGCTATTAAACGCATGTGTAGATTAGCACTCAAGCAGAGAGAGCCATGTTCACTGAAGTTCAACCATATCCAGTTTGAAATTGATAATACAGCAGTCAGTTTTCAAACAAGAGGATGCAGATCTTGCAAAACGTTGTGTTTACGGCAGAGTTTCCGTTGTTTCTGAAGAAGATTCATCAAGCATGCTAGTGATTGTTTACAAGCAGGGTCAGCAAAGTTTCAGTTGTTTTTATTAAAGAAGTTTGAGCAATTAAACATGGCAGCGAATGTGTACATGTAGATCAGCACTCAAGCGGAGAGAGAGAGAGCCATGTTCACTGAAGTTCAACCATATCCTGTTGTATCTTGCAAAATGTCATGTTTACAGTGCTGGTGTCAGCAAAGTTTCATTGACTTCCTGTTTAGCTATACCTCACTTCCTCCAAAGATATTTCCTAAAGTACATCTATAATAACTGTAACCTACCTATATAGGCTCCATCTGTCATTTCCTATGTCAAGCCCCTGGGGGGGGGGGGGCACTCTCATACAAAAGGGTTCCCCACCCATGTCCATCAACATCTGAAATTGACCCTAAATGGCTTATCGCACCTTTTAAAGTTTAGACCCCTAAATGGCGCAACGTCAGAAACTTGTGCACCTGAAAAGATACCCTTGTTGTGCATTTTTTTCGAATGAGTGCCGAAAACCACCTCTTTTTATTAAAAGTAAAACGTCGACGACGCTGTACAGGGTGTTTATAAAAAAGCGGAACCCAACTTCCACCCGCAATATTTTATTTAATAAACATAATTATATTTATTGCAATATGGCATATCAAAGGTCAATTCATACTCTTTCGTTTGATACCAAATATGTTGTGATAACGTCATGCATGATTGAATGAAACCTTTTTAAAAAGGGTTATGTAAAAAGTACTTTGCGCACGAGAGTAGAAACTAACTGTTAAATGCAGTGTAAATAATGAAACAGTAGACAAAGTCAAGTGACATTTCATGATGTTTCTTGATTCATAGTTTGACATTTTATTCAACTTTGAGAAGAGTTGAGGGTCCAAAATCATCCCCAATGTCCTACCACATGACCCCCATGTCTGTCCGCACAGGTTTGTGCTCGTGTTCAGTGGTTAGTTGCTTGGTCAGGCAAGGAACTGATTAAAAAAGTATCTCCATGTTCATTTATTTACGGAACAAAAGGATTACAAGACAAAAGAACACAAGGAGAGGTTTGCATGAATGACCATCAGCCCGTGTTGATGAATAGATCTAAATCTTGTGCGCAAAGCAATTTTAACATTGCTCGTTTAAAATGCCTGCAATTCGATAACTAGAAGATCAATTATTACAAAAGTGGTATCAAATGAAAGAATAATAAATCATCTTTAAGATGATATATTGCAATAAACATAACTATGTTTACTTCATACAATATTGCTGGTGGAAGTTGGGTTGCGCTTTTTTATAAACACTCTGTATAGCTGAAAATGATACCCTTTTGACGCTTTTTTTGGACTCGGGTGCATAGCCAGTCATGTTGGGAGTGTTACATTGTAGTTATGCAAATTCATGCTCCAAGGCAATAATCACAGCTCCTTTTAAAAGAGGTGTGGGAGTGGGTACAGGGGGGGGGGGCATATTATTAAGGAGAATAGGAAGGCAAGATGATTCTGAGAGGAGATGATTCTGCAAAGAGAAGAACAAAAGACCTGGAACTAATGGCCATTAAAGAGCACAGACGCACTTATTTGCAACCATGGCAACGGCCGAGGTATTGGAGGATTAGGAGCTGTAATTATTGCCTCGGAGCATGAATTTGCACAAAACTAACACTAATGCTTGCACAGAATAAATGGAAATCCCTACATATTGTGTTAGTTATAATATATGCTCAATCACAATTTTCGCAACCACCTATATCGGCAAGCTAGAAAGATTCAATGAGCTAGGACACACCATAGACCTATTAGGTCTAGGTCTATGGACACACTAGAACCAGAATTTCATGCCATTTCATGATAACTTTCAACAGGTCTCGACACTAGCACTTGCCCGGGGCAAGTGAAAATTGAAGTTGGGCAAGCAAAATTCCATAATTGGTCTAGTTTGGTTGCCCGGTCAGGCAACTGAATCATTGTTCAACTACGAGAGAACAATGTAATTTCATATGTGTGTGCATCTCATTTAGAAGTAAGGGGGCAAGTACATTTTATGTTTGGGCAAGTAAACTTTGAAAAATTGCAAGTTTACTTTCCCGAACGGGCTAGTACAGAAAAAAGTTAGTATGTCGTCATGTGTCACACGAGAGCTTTTCTTCTTATCAAAATAACATCTTAAACTTCAGAATTACATTCAACTTTTCAGAATTAAATGTATTAAATACCACAATCAGGAATGATTAGAACAACTAATATTCGCAGTAACCTCTCATATAATTCATTTAAAGGGATAGTACAGTTCTGGTCAAACTTAATTTTAGTTTAAGCAAAACTTGCACTAGTAATATAATAACAATATAATACTCATTGCGGATATAGTATCGAAAATAATATCGCTAGTGATATTCGTTTGTCTCGCAATGTATGGTCAACAAAGGAATCTAAAAGATCACAACGTTTCGTGTGCCGCTGCAACACTTTGTCAAGTGATAATGTAATGTAAGCAATCGTGTTTTATACTCTTCGGCATGAGCGAGTATGTTCCTAATTGGTCAATAACGGGCAATGTCTATTGGCCGGTGCACACGGGTACTGAACCAATCAGCGGGATGCTGGTTCGGCTCGCTTGCTAGTCGGGAACAATAGCGAGCTCAACCAATCAACGGACAGCTGGCTCGGCTCGCCTGCTGGCTGGAATCAACCGGTGCGTGACGGCTGGTCGGGGAGTGTCATGGCGACGTATCGTACGCATCCAGAATTCGGGGATATCGATCCCGTTGTCTCTGTTGAAATTACTGGGATTGAGGCGGATATGTATAGCTTCTTTTACCCTACGTGTGTACCAATGCCGTTCTTGGGAAAGGCACTGAACCCCGTCCCAGTCTATTACTATTCTTGTCTCACGTTACGCATGTTTATTTGAGGTATTTGAGGTTATTAATTAGTGTTAGATAATAGTCTTCATGATGTTTTAAACGTTTCGCATTATCCACTGTTTATACTTGTTGATTTGTTACCATCCTGTTAGCTACCACTGGAATTGGGATGGAAGGCTTTTACTTTAGCCATGTAGTTATTCAGTTTATTTTGTCCAAGCCCTGGCATTCCAGTGGTTGCAATTTCTTCACTTTGTTACACTTCTCTTGCATACTTGATTTGCCGAATAAAATAATAATAATAATAATAATAATAAAAGACAACTTTGTGTTGCTTACCTAATTTAGAACTAGTAGCATCTAATATACAGACTCAGAATGGATCAATGGAACTAAACTAGTGCAGTTTCATGAATATGGCAAGCCTCCGCACTAACTTTTTTCTTTACTGGCCCATTCGGGCAAGTGAAATCATACATTGTCAGATTTTTTACTTGCCCAAACAAAAAGTTGACTTGCCCGCTCTACATCTTGATGAGATTTTACATACATGTAATGAAATGCATTTTTCTCGTGTAGTTGACCAAAATTGATTTGCCCGATCGGGCAACCAAACTATGTAAACTCATTTATGAAATTTTACTTGCCCAACATCAATTTTGACTTGCCCCGTGCAAGTGGGAAAGTGCTAGTGTCGAGGGCCCAGGCCATCAACATTATCACATGAATTATCAATGTCTCTACATGATAGATGACGATAGCTTTTCCAAAGTGTTTGTGAATGATGTTGTTGTCATGGCGAAATGAGAGTGACGTCTTTCTGTTTATAAAACGGACAACGCTTTCGGGATGAATGGCATACAGTATGAGGAGCATTGTTGGTTCTTCCCCCACAGAGCTATCAAGTATCATTTATATACATAAATTGTATATAATCTTCATCAATATATTTATAATAAAAAGGCAGAATATTTTCAATACACTACATGTAACAAGCAATTCACCTAATGGGTTTTTCTAATCGCGCTAAGAGAATCCTCAAGGCCAAAAAATAAAATAATAAAAAATTGCTTAGAGCATCATTTATAAGCCCCTTCCCTCATATATTTCCATAGAATAAGTACATGATATACCATAATACCACATTGCCATTAGCATTTTGGCAAGTCCTCCCATCTAAATGTTAACAAACACCAGGGGGGGGGGGGGGGGGGTGTTTCACAAAGATCCCAAGTCGGACTTACTGTAATACTAAGTTGGACTTAAATATTATGGAAAGCCATGAGTTTCTTTGAACCATTTTTGTAAAAGTTCTTTTAAAAGGCATAAAATGTTGATTCAAATCATATATATTTTCTATTATCAAAAAGATTTCATGTTCTTGATGTAACATTTATGAAAAGTCTTAAATACTTGCATTTTTGCTTTTGAATGTATCTTATTCCAAGGCTACAAATGGCTTACCATAATTTTAGTCCAACTTTAGGATCTTTGTGAAACACCCCTCTAGGGGTGTTGCATACAAAACGCGAGTCTGAAAATGTGCCTATATGTGCAGATCAGATTGGCACAAATGCACATATGTTTGTCTTGTTTTGTTACTTGTGCCTAATCCTAACTTTGCGATTGATTGCAACTACTTTTTGTATGCATTTATGCCTGGTGTAACTTTTCTTTACTGTATCAAATCTATGGAAAATGCAAAATCTCTTAAAATGGTAATGGGTGAATGACTAAATATATATACATGTAAATTTATTGCAACGGATTCGGTCCTGCAGGAATATGTGGGTATGGGAGAGGGAAAAATCCCTTTTTACAAAAGTAAAAAACAAATTAAATACATCTATAGGAAAAGGCATTGAAAGTTTCCTTTATTACATTGTAGGCGTAGGTGACTTGAAATATATATCCAACAGTACGACAATACTCTTCCCAGAAGACTGTACTGAAATTGGAAGAAGAAGATCAATACTACTTGCATTTGGCTAGATCACTGCCCAGTGCCCACAAAAATAATCAAACAATTCCTTAGTCGCCTATAACCATACTCGTGGTTTGCGGTTGCACCATGTGAGAGGGGAGGATTGGTGAGTCCTGAAAAGGACTATGGAGAGTCCTGAAAAGGACATTATGTACAAGCTTGCAAAAGTATAACCAAGGAGGTATATTAACAAAGTCTTTCTTATACCTCCTTACTAGCCAGCGACTAGCTTGCGGCTAGCTAGTGACTAGCTAGCGGCAAGCTTAATAGGCGATCTCTGATGAAATTGTGAGCGTGCGGTATATTTTAAGCGTGCAGATAAATGTTTGCAAGCTTAATTAGGGCAGAGATCGCTTATTAAGCTTGCCGCTAGCTAGTCGCAAGCTAGCCGCAAGCTAGCCGCAAGCTAGTCGCAAGCTAGCCGCAAGCTAGCCGCAAGCTAGTCGCTGGCTTGCAACACACTTAGATTTCTGCATGGGTTATATGTACCAGCATAATGGGATTTCCGAATCTTGAATGGAATAGGTTAAAATATACATGAAACCAAATGCATCCGTAATATCTTTATAACAAAAGAGAAATATGGACAATCTGAGATAATATTAAGACCTCTTTTCCTAAATTTGATAAGAGCTCTTCCTTTGAGGGTTGCATTATTAACATAATTGTATGATACATCTAGGGAGAAACTTCAGTCATCCACTTTACTGTGTTGTCACATATCACCGAATAGGGTAAACAAATGCCCGAGGGATAGAAAATTTGAGAAAACAAATTAACCGGTGGTAAAAGTGGTCTTTATTGTTGGATGCGCAAAACTTCCTGCCGGATAAAACAACGGACCTCACCTGACAAGGAACGCATTCACCGAACTTGTAACGAGCTAGAAACGCATTTATAACGGATTGAGAATGTTGCTCTCTGACGGGTGTCCGTTCACGCTATCCGGTGATATGTGACAATGGCTTAATACCATAAGCCTGATTCAAGGTAATGCACACAATCAAAGTCTTATGAGGTAATTCAAGTCCGAGCAGAATAAAATGGATTTATCAAGACATTTTCATTGCAATTTATACAATGTACATGTATGTACAGTCTACACAATATAATGCTTATCAAGTGAGTGTCACTCTAGAGCTAGATGGGCAGTTCCAATCGTCTAAATTTCTCAAGCTATTTTCATCCGTAAATCGATACATTAATACACATTCGTACAAATTTCTAATTTTACCAATATATAATATATTCACAGTAAAAGGTTCTTCAAATCATTCAAGTCCATTTATACATGGAATAAAATGGATTTATGAAGACAATCTCATTGATAATAAAAAGGCCTATCGAGTAAATTCGAGTGAGAGTCCTTAGCTAGATGAACAGTTCCAAATTCCAATCATTTAATTTTCTCAAGCCATTTTCAAGATCTGTAAATCTATATACTGTATAACATGTACAGATATATATGTACACATTCATACAAATATGTAAGCTAATAGTATACCAGTCAGAGGTTCCTCAAATAATGAAAGTCCATTCATACATGGAATAAAATTGACTAACAATCTCATTGCTGTTTACACAATGTATGCACAATAAAAGGGCTTAAATCGAATGAAATCGGGTAGAGTCCCTAACTAGATGGATAGTTCCAATCATTTAGATTTCTCAAGCCATTTTCATCAGTAAATCTATAAATATGTACATGTTCGTACAAAAGCATCAATACCAGTCAAAGGTTCCTGGAATAATTCAAGTCCATTTTAATATCATTTACGGAATAAAATAGGCAAGTATCAAGACATTTGCAGCGAGATTTCCACAAATTGCACGGACGGGCGAGACACGGAAGGGGGAATATTGAATAAATAATTATGCGGCAAGGTTGTATGGAATAATAATGGGGTCAGATGCTCCAGTTGGTTTACAGAAGCGCCGGAAATCTACTCTATTCCAAATTACATCTAGGTGATCGGTCTCTTTTTTTTTTCTCCTTCTCTCACTCTCTCTCTCTCCTATTCTCTCTGGTTGGACAGAATCATCTAGAATTTAGAATTGACAGAGTTTAGAGTTGGCACACTCCTAGAACTACAATATATACCAAATGAGATATAGTATACCACTCAAACAGAAGAAAATGAATATATAACGGGGAAAAAAAAGGTTAAAAGAACACACTCCTAAAATATACATCTACTTTTATGATGTATACTATCCACACCGAAGAAAATACATTTAACAAAGGGCAAACTCATTAACCTTCAAACATACAGTAAACACCCACATCTATAGATTAAAAATATACATTCAAATGTACACGAGACATTCATGTCTGGAACGTTCAGTCCAAATTCAATATGAAAAATACATAATTTTCATACTATAAAAGCATCCACTCTCTTTGATTTTTTAATGAGCATCATATCAAAACGAGTCCTTCCATAAATTAGGTATTGTGCAGTAACCATAGAGTCAGTGGTTGCCATACCAACAAGAAACGTGCAACAGACTACTGAATCTGATTTGCTACACACAAAGTCTGTTAATACTGATGACATGTAGTTGTACTATCATAAATTACGGTAACTTGCTGCCTGGGTCGACACCAAGCCTCCACACTAACCTTTTTTCTCTGCTGGCCCTTTCGGGCAAGTAAAATCATAAATGCTAACATTTTACTAGCCCAAATAGAACAATTACTTGACCATTTACTTACTTGCCCTACTGACTAAAATTTCAGATATATATCTAGTTTGGTTGCCTGAACAGACAACTAACATTTCTGTTCAACTACGAGAGAAAATATATACTTCCTTACAAATAAATCTCATCTAGGATTATACAGTTGGAAAGTATAAATTTTGTTTGGGCAAGTAAAATTTATGATTTCACTTGTCTGATCGAGAAAATGATTTAGTGAAGAAACTTGGCATAGCCATGGTAAAAACGGATGGGGGAGTCGAGCAAAAGGGAGGCAAGTTTCTCGATTTCGGGGGAAGGGGGGGGGGGGGGGAGGGGGCACACACACCTAAAGCATGTACAGTAGTTCTTTATGGTTCGTGTGGGCATTACCCCCTTGCCCAACCTCCACCCCCCTACCCCATAACCCCTTACATTGTAGCTTTATATGCCACTAGTCTCTCGAGAGAGTTAAGAGATAATTTGGAAGAGAACAAAATAATCATCCGGCAGAAATGATGGATCCTTCTTTCTTGAGCTATCAAGTAATGATGGCGAAAAATCAGCGTGGCCTCGGCAAATTTTAATTACAAATTCATACTTCTCTATTATTTCCCTGGGGTGTTATTTAGTAAGTAGCATACATTTAAGGAAAAACATAAGGGAACATCCATGGCATTAAATGACTACGTTGAGTATTGAAACTTGAAAGGGAATCGTGTGAATCGACCAAAATCATTGGGAGCGGGTACCTTGCAGTTTTGTGCTATTTTTGTTAAATTAATCATAAATTGTTAAATGCAAGTCAATTAAAAAAATCATATCAGATTTTCAACAATTAGATTTTTCAAAATATAACACTGTTCAATATTTCACTACAAGTTGTGAACCTATTGGTTTATTATGAGATTTTATCATTTAAGAGTGATTTGATGTTCGCAACAACATTGCTAGAATGCACATTTGACAATAATGATAGTTTTGAGGCCATTAAAATTCTTCTAGAAGTTCTCAACATCATTCGCCAAATGCTGACATTTTTGCTTACTGTCAGTGATAAGTACGTCATTTCCATCACTTCGAGAACTTTGTATATTTCCTCTTGGGTATCTCTAAAAATGGAAATAATCCATGTTTTGTAAACCACTATCATCTGCTTTGACTGAACACTGGAGGCTGCCATGACCTTGCTTTACCTTGCTAGATTAAAATCTATAATAAATAATGGAGATTAAATTGAAAAGTGTTCCGGAATACTTTTCAATTGTAGTAAAATGTATTCGAATTTGGATACTAAGCTGTGCACGCTGCATAGTATCAGAATGTTTATACTTTGCGTGAACAATCAGGAATAAAATCTGACATACATTTTTCACTTTTTTCACTAGGTAGACCAGCAAGTAAAAATTGATGTCCGGCAAGTAAAATTTGGTAAATGGCCTATAGTTTGGTTGATAAGGCAACTAAATTATTGATCAACTATGAGAGAATAATGTAATTCTTTAGGTCATAAATCTCATCCAGAAGTATAAAGTGGGCAAGTAAATTTGTTTGGGCAAGTACAATTTAAAAATCCCTGATTTCACTTGCCCGAATGGGCCAGTAGAGAAAAAAAGTTAGTGTGGAGCTATGGGTAGACAATGCTATTTTCCATGAAAATATCACATATCAGAGAAAAATCATAAAATGACATTGGTATATGATCAAAGTCTCAAATATCACTTTTGGAAAAAGCTTATCAAGAATAATGGGGGGAAACTTTAAAGGGGACCACCAGGCAAAAAAGAACACATAATTTATATGTTTTGGTACCATTGTGTGATATCAAGTATATGCCCAACATTCTGCAAAGGGTTGTGTAATTCATAAACAATGCATTTATTACCACCACTTACGGAACCATTATGTCCTCATGGTTCCGTACGCCCCAAACGTTTGCGAGTGCGCAAATTCTATTCACGCGTACGTTTGGAGACAATAGAATCATGGACGATGCGTTCGTCCAAGACAAAAGGTAGTCTTCATATATTACAGACCCATGAACACATGTTGTAGTATGGTGATAAAATGCTTTTTTTCCAATTATATATTTTTTTCTGGAAACACATTTTTCTTTATTAACTTTTGGTTGAATGGACTACTAATAATGTAAACTTTTATTTATAAGAATATTATTTTTGGGTGGTTGTACCCTTTAATAAGGGAAACAAATCTGACTGGGGCTTTTTTCTTCTTACCAATATTCTTTTTTTACACATTCTAGCAACATCTATCCCCTATTTTTAATAGTACTAATCCACGTAAACTGCCAAGATAATGATGGGTTTAAGCGTTCTTTTCCGCATCTGTCAAAACCGGTATTTGACGCAGCTGCAAAAATAAACACCTATAGAGGTTACGCGCACATTAACAACCAGATGGCTACTCAAAATGAGCAATAACGAGGGGGGAAAACAAAACAAAAATCAATTTTATACGCAATCACCCACATAATACAAGTACATCATTATGCATTAAAGAAAAAGGGCGGCTTTATTTCATCAAAGGAATAACACATTTGGTGAAGCAAAAAGAGCCACAGATTATAATGGAACCCTTATTTCAATATTCTAGAGTACAAACATCCAAGTTAAGTGCTGAACAAAATGTTTTTTTCTTCAATTATTTATAATTATCTAGATAT
Source organism: Echinarachnius parma (assembly GCA_037951105.1). Lineage (NCBI taxonomy): Eukaryota > Metazoa > Echinodermata > Echinoidea > Clypeasteroida > Echinarachniidae > Echinarachnius > Echinarachnius parma. The sequence continues at coordinate 7,230 of JBAMJV010004753.1, read as the reverse complement.
TTATAGAGCACAAATTGTGATAGAGCCTCTAAAAAGCGCTGTCATTATCACCCCGGTCAACGGATACACACTGCAATCATTCCTGCACACAGAGAACACACTACCCACTCCCTGGGAAGTGTTCCATATTCAAATTCCAGATTGTAAAGTAAAATTCTTAAAAAATCATTTACCTTTGCTTGTCCTTTGATGGCTTCGGTGCTGGTTTTAGAACTGAAAGCACACTCGCATCTACTTGTATGATGAATCTTCATAGGACCTGTATAGTTTGAAAAGGTGGAGAACATGTAGAAAAATATGGTTAGAATGTGAAACCTAATTAAAACGCCTTGCGTATGGCGCTTGCTACACATTGGCTCAATGTTGTGCGGTGCGCGCAAACTAGCCTAGTTCGAAATGGCGGCCCGCAGTCTAGCAATACCACGCATGACAACCTTTAACTCACTCAGGACTGGTCCTGAAAATACTCTGGCTAGGGTCTATGGAGAATACATGTTATAGCAAAAATAAAACCGTCCTGGTTAATATACATGTAAGGTCAAGTGGGAAGCAAGAATCTTCAGGATTGAAGGAGGCAGATTAACCCGAAGAAGAAGAAGAAGAAGGAAGCAGCTTTTCATACCTCGTTAATTTAATGTGTAGAGTGATTATTTTTGCTGAAATACCAAGCTTCTAACAAAATTATGTAGGGCAAAATGCTAGCTGGGAATTAAGGGACTAGAGTACATATCATATAGGTGTGGTACCATGGCGGTGTTTCTCAAACTTAACTCTATGTTGGACCTAACAGTTATGGAAAGCCATTTATGGTTTCTTTGTAAAATTGTTGGAACAGTTCTTTTTAAAAAGCATACATTTTGATAAAAATCAGTAATATTTGTTACTATCAAGGAGCCTTGAAGTTAATACTGATGTTTATTTTTGTTGGAGTCTCCGATACCTGCAATTGTTCTGCTTTTTATAATATGTTTTAATTGTAAGTTCAACTTATATTTGTGAAGAAAAAAAACCTGGTCATTCTGATGCAATCACATTCAAGTTTCATTATCTCCGGCCAAGCAACCAAGGTTGCCCGTAGCTGGAATGCTCCCTAGGTAGTGGAAAAACGCGCACTTTGTGTGCTGGATTGATTGCAGAATGTATCCGATGACCGGGGTAATAATATCATTGTAAAGAGCTTAGAGATGATTATCAATCGTGATAGGAGCTATATAAATCAAGGATGTTATTATTATTATTAACCAGAGATTGTTTGTGGGGGTGTCGTGGCACAATCCGCACAGGAGTCGAGTTTGAAACCTTTGATGCCCCAGTACAGACAGCACTTGTGTCCTTCAACAAGGCACTTAATCCATATTGCTGCTCCCTACCCAGATGCAATAATGGGTCCTTGGCATGAACGAGGGTGTGTAAATAAAGCATCATGTGTGCACTATAAAGTAGCACCTGCTGGAATGCTCCCCAGGGAGTGGAGAGAGTGCACAATAAGTGCTAGATTAATTGCCGGTGTGGTAGGAAATACACGGGGGCTGAGGGCGACTTTGCCCCCTAATTTTCAAAATAGCCCCCTGAAATGAGAAGGTATAGCCCCTAAAATTACCATAGGGTATTATGGGAAATATTTTGTGATATCAATCGGATTGAAAAAGTAGCCCCCTAAAATTAAAAAATATTTATTTCCGAAGTGGTATCTTATGGCTAAGTTGAATATAATATAAGATGCAGGTCCCTGTGGGAGAACAGTGCAAAAAGCTCTGAAGAGGCTAACCTGGATAAATAAAACTCTTTAAAAAAAAAACAAGATTTGCTCTCACATGGAGCGACTGCCCTGTCAGAGGCTATTCCTACCCTTCAATATTCTTACATCTGACAATGTTAAAACGTACCACCACCCAAATCTAATATTCTTATTATTGAAAGGTAACATCTTTAGTATTCCATTCCATCAACAAGTTCACAAAAATAGGTTTTCAGAAAAGAAAAAAAAAAAGGAAAACGCATCACCATTCTAAAGCATGCGTTCATGCGGTCTGAATTGAGTAGACTACTGCGTGTGCAGCAAGCGAATCGCCCGGGATTACATTGCCTACAAACGTACGCGTGAATAGCATTGGCACACTCGCAAACCAGGAACCAGGAAATAGTAGTGGTTCCGTAAGTGGTGGAAATTAATTGCTTTGTTTATGAATTACACAACCCTTTGTAAAATGTTGGGTATCTATTTGATATCACAAAACAGTACCAAAACATATATAGTAATGTGTTGTTATTTGCACGGTGGTCCCCTTTAATAGTATTTTGAAGTCTAGGTTGAAATCATATTCATTTACCTCTGCATCCTTGCGATTTTCAATCTTTTTCTGTTTACCCTGACATTTATCTTCGTTTATGTGTACCCCAACAGAAATGTATGTGTGTCGATCACAAGCTTAGCTAGCGGCTAGCTAGTGGCAAGCTTAACAGGCGATCTTTGCTGAAATTTGACCGTGTTCATTAGGGTGCAGGCTTAATTCCAGCAGAGATTGCCTATTAAGCTTGCCTACTAGCTTGCGACACACACATATTTTTGTAGGGGTGTGTTACAAGCATTTAGAAGCACTTTTGCAACTTGCACTCGATAAATACATGCATTTAAAAAAATAATTAACATGCTAAAACTTTGAAACTGTGGTCATGTCCTTTTAAATTGATTTTATATCTTAAATCCTCTTTTTTCATATTCCTATATACTGTATATTTCATTCATTTAATTTATTTATGATCAGTTTCCCCTATATTTGAATTTACCTGTCATATGATCAATTTTAGTTTTGGTTGCAGGCTTGCAGCACATTCGACAACCAGTTTCAAGCACAGTTTAGCTCTAAAACAGCACAAATCCAATGTATAAAGAGTGGCTTAACCGTGCCAACGGTCTCCTCACTATACATATGGTCTATCTATCTAATTCAGTATATGAATAGTTAACCAAACCCAATCTGACACAACTAGTTAGCATATTCATGCGGTGCTATCTATCCTCAAATCCGGTGTGGCAGATAGAATATGCATGCCGGCTGATGATACTTAGAGCAGATCATCAGATCATTACCCCCCCCCCCCCCCCCCCTCCCCTCCATCTAATCAAAGATCCCTCAGGCCACTTTCTAATAGTGTCACCCAGGGAGGCAGGGGGTCATGGGGCAAGAGGGGGGAGGGGGGAAAGAGTGAACAAATATGTGGGGGCTCAGGGCCATTTACATGTACATGTAGACCCCGAAACGCCTAAAATAGCCCCCCAAATCTTCAAAGAGCCCCTGTAAATTTGCATCTAAAGTTCAATGCAAACTCAATTTCGAAGTGCTATTTTCATGAAAAGTACCCCCCCCCCCCTAAAAAATACATTTAATTTTTTTTCCCTGGGGGGAAGGTGATTACCCCCAATACTTCAATCCTTGACTGCCCTGCTGTCTGCATGCCCCCCCCCCCCCCCTCCCTCCCTTTAGAGAGAAGAAAATTAATAAACCATATCACTGAATACATTCATATTTCTAGCTCCCCCCCCCCCCCCCCCCCCCTCCTCCCCCTCCCCTCACTTTCTCTTACTCCTTGTGGGGGTTCATGCTCCGGTTCTTGTTGGTCCCCTTCGCGTTTGATTCCATCAAGGCTACGCCCCTAGCACTTTGCAGTCTTCTTTGGGCAGGGGACTTTGAAATGTTAAAATGGCACAAGTCTCTTTCCTCTTATCTATCGCCACGTGACGTCAATACGCCTCGTCTGCCGAAAATAGCAATTATCCACTAAAAACAACAGAATGAGAGCTTTTTGGCAGACAAACGCACGCAACACAGAGGCGGAAAAAGAGAGAAAAACAATTCCGACCATGATAATGCCTGAAACGGCAAAAAGAGAGAGCTCTGAATCCTTGGCATTATTATTATTGACTGTGAAGAATTTTTCTGTTTTTGAAATAAATACGCTAGATGAAATTCGACATATGATACAGGATTATAGCTTTTCTCAACGTCAGACAATACCTTGCGTGTCTTGACCATTCACCCTTGTAAATGAAAATACAATATTTTTATCTACAGAAGCGTTGTTGTTTTTTAAACATGTTAATGCGGTAAATTTGTTCATATATTTCTAAATTGTTCTCCTTTTTATGATAAATCTTTAAAGTTTTACTTGCGCGTACATTTATTTCTATGAAGATGCTATAAACATTTGAAAAATCAAATATTCCTATTCCAACTTCACCCTTTTTTACTATGCATACTGTATGTCCTGCGTATTTAAATTAATAGAATGCGAACCAAAACATAACTGGCAAAAAGTAAAGGAAAAAAAGTGACATTATTCGTTGGATTCTGCTCTGGAGAAAAGACCACAAATGTCATCATCTTATTTAACTTCCTGCTGCTCGTCTTTGTTTGAACAAAAAACAAAAACAATACCAGATATGATGACACACGCGGTACCCCCGGGGTACCGTTGTACACCGGGGTACCGCATTGTGTAGCGCCATCTTGTGTCCACTCGAAGCACAACCGTATTGTGTTGTGTATGCAGTGCAGCGAGCGATTGTATGCACGCTATACCCTGGTACAGCCCTAAAAAATAAATAAATAATTAAACAAAATGGCGGATATTCGTTTGGTAACCCCAGGGTACCATTTATGTCATCATATATATGTGTGTATGGCCTTGTCACACTGCACCTTTTCTACTTCCGTTTCCTATCTGACCAAATCTAGCAAATATTTAATTTCCATGATGTTTTGTTTCATTCGAAACGGATCCAAATAAAAGTATCCTTATGGCATTGGCTTTGAAATGCAAATTAGCTCTCGTTGGAAGTTACCGGCAAGAACACAATTTACATTTTGCTTCTTAGCGAGATTTTCTCACTTTCCTTCCTGTAATCCATTTACTTGGCCTTTCTCTCTTAAAGGGATCTAGTAACTTTGTTGACATGTGCAAAAAGTAATGAATGGTTGATGCAATGTATAGTGTTGTTATCTCATATGTCCACAGGGTATTGTGTGAAAATTTCAAGTCAAATGGACATTGCATGGCCAAGTAATGAGCGAAATGCAAAGTGATATTGGGTGATATTCACTAACTCACTGCATTCACTTTGTACATGGATGAAAAACTCGCCCGGAGTTTTTCTTATCTGAATACTTTGATCGTACATATCTTTGTAACGAAAGGGACATTTGAAAAACCGAAACCTGTCCCCATGATTTTTTGTTAATACGAATACAACAAGGTATGAGGGAACCGCTAGAATAAAAATTATATTTTGCGGATTTGGACAATGTTACTAAGTCCCTTTAAAGGGATCTAGTAACTTTGTTGACAGGAGAGGAGAAAAAATGGCAAAATGGTTGATAAAATGTGTATTTCTGTGATCTGATACGTCCACTGAATGATCTGTGAAAATTCCATGGTAAATGAATGGTATATGACCTAGTAATGAGCAAAAATACAAAGTGATATTTGCTAACTCATTGCACTGACTTTGTATACAGTTAGAATTATCCACTAGATAATTATAGCTCTGAGCACGTCAATCATTCATATCTTTATAATGGAAGAGAAATTTTGAAAATCAACAGATGTTCCACGCTTCTATTGATAATGCAATTACAATGATGTACGTGAGTACATTTTCAGGATTTTGACAATGTTACTAGATCCCTTTAAACTAAAGAATCTTTCCAATATACGACTAGCTTTAGGGCGAAAAAACGCTTTCTCTCATAGAGATCATTGTCAAAGTCTTGACATGCATAAATTGCGTAGAGTGAAGAATACAAAGCGAAGAATAATACATGGGGAATATAAAAGCATAATTACAGAATCAGGCATCTTCTATTGGGAATAGGGAGTAAGCCTCTAGAAGGATTTGTTTTTATTTATATGTTTTTATTTTTTATTACAGAATCAGTCATCTGTATTGGGAATAGTGAGTAAGTTTCTAGAAGGATTTTTGTTTTATTTCTGCTATTTAAAGTGACTCTCCCAGTTGCTTTTGTCACTTGACATGGGAGAGCTGTTTTTTTTCTTCCTACCAGCAGGGTAAGGCCTGTTCAAATTGTGTTACTTTAAAAAATCGAGAAGATTATCCTTTCGCATAATACAAAAATTGAAGCAGCTAACAGTATACTTCACCTTCACCTTGGGTAGGAAAGATCAGAGACATGGGGGTGTTTTACAAAGATCCTAAGTTGGACTTAACACTAAGTTGGACTTAAAAAGTACGGTGAGCCATTTGTAGCCTTGAAATAAAAACATATTCAAAAGCAAAAATGCAAGTATTTTAGACTTTTCATAAATTTACATGTACATCAAGAACATGAATAGTATATGATTTGAAAAACATTTTATGCCTTTTAGAATAATTATTACAAAAATGTTTCAAAGAAACTAATGGCTTTCCATAATTTTTAAGTCCAACTTAGAGTTAAGTTCAACTTAGGATCTTTGTGAAACACCCCCCTGGAGTGTAAAGTGTGCTGGTAATCAATCTTTAGTAGATGTGAAGACACTTCACACAAGGGTATACAATTTGCATGTGGGTTTTTCTGGGGGTGGAGGACACGATCTTGACACAGGCCCAGCCCTACATCTACCCAAATCTCTGGCATTTACATTTGTGGACAACCATGAAGTTATTCACCTACATGGATGAGTGAATAAAGAACATGTTTTTATTCCATAATAAAAAGCTCCTGATATATGATAGTCATTTCTCTATTGTGAAGGGCATTGAGTGGGAGGTGGCAAGATTCTACTTTAGTCATAAATGTCAAGTCATTTAAAATAAGGTAGTAATTCTGCACATGACTGCAATATGTACATAAAAGACATTATTTACTATAGATCTGTTTTTATTAATCTAGTGTTAGAAATGCCACAGGAAGAACGTTTGCCATGTTTGCCGTAATTTAAATCAATGCCAGCATTTCATTTTGAAGTTTCCCGTTCTGTTGCCCTTTTTCCATGGTGTTTATGTTCTGTCCTTTAGATTTAATTTCTATTGATTCGGTACATGAAGGTGAAATACGCTGTTGGCTACCCTTTATTTAAATTTCTTCAAGTGAAAAGACGACCTCCTCCAAATAAAATGTATAATCATGTTGAAAAAAAAGGTTGAATGACTTCCCTAGAAAAAGAGAAAAAAAAGAAGAAAATAAATTCCCTCCACTTGGAGACATCCATCCATAATGCATTTTTGAAGCA
>JBAMJV010004752.1:0-30430 GCA_037951105.1 Echinarachnius parma | reverse complement strand
CGTTGGTTGGTCTGAAAGTTATAAATGCGTCAATCAGATCAAGCGTAGCTCATGTAGAGCAACGGGGCCCATGGCAGGCCTACCCAACATTATTGTTCCAAGTAGTGTATCAAACAAGTAGTGAGTTGAATCATGTTGAGGGATATCAAGTTGCGGCGATCATGTGCCGCCCATCAGGAACCACTTTCACTCATGCTCATTGCGAAAGTAAATAAATACATGTTTTAAAGAAATCAAAGACACGATTAGAGTTTTGAAACAGCCTGCCCCCCCCCCCCCCCCCTCCCTATAGGAAGCGGTGCCCCCATTCCCACTGCCCCACTCCCGAGTAACCCGCATGCTACGCCACTTCATAATAATATGCTGGCTTCCCTATGACGTCATACATGACTATACAGTGCAACTGCAAACACGCTAGCTCATGACATATTTAGTACCTACATATTTATGATGATGTTAACATGGCTTTGTGTAAATTAATTTTCCCGCCCCATTATTTTAACATGTTTACATTAATCGCGTCGTTGGCCGGTAGCTCGAATCCATTAAACCATGTAAACCGCCCCCAATATGGGGGCTTCGCACGTCAGCGGTGTAAATATGGCGCAGCCGGGAGCAATAAGAGGAGCCATGGGGCCTTTGGGGATCCCAATTAGAAGATGCCTTAGGGGTTGAAATGAGGCGGCCCGGCCTTTCGATACTCCAAAAGGGAGCAACATATGAGAAACATAAACGTGTGTGTGTGTTTTTGTATTTTATTTGTGTATTTGCGTTGTTTTCGACAAGTTAGGTGCCAACTATTTATGCAGAGAGCATGTGAGCATGGTGAGGGGAACAAGAGGGGAACAAGACAGTAAAGCCCTCCGCACACAGAGCCGACTCGGCCCGATCCGACTGGTTTTCAGTCGGTTCAGCTCAGTATACGTTGCCTCAGGACTCCTAGCTGTTTTGCCGGTCAAGAGCCAGTCGGAGATCATTCGAGGCCGATTCAACATGTTGAATCGGCTACGACTGAGCGAAACCGACTCTTGTCTGACTGAAGACCAGTCGGATCGGATCGAGTCGGCTCTGTGTGCGGAGGGCTTTACACGGGAAATACGTTTATTTCTCCACCCTCTAGCTGCGCCCCCCTTCTGGTTGTTTCGCGCAGAGTCATAAATAAATGATCTATCGGGAGCTTAGCCCCCCAAGTTTAATAATGTTCACGGCTTGCCAGTTTTAGACATGTCATCTCCTTTTGATGCTGAACCCATATAGATTAGAATTCACAAGGAGGTTTAATCAAATTACGTGTGTGTGCGTGTGTGTTTGAGGGAGGGGAGTGCACCCAGCCCCCCCCCCCCCCCCCCCCTCCGTATAGCTGCAATGCTGAATACAGTCATGTAACCAGCGACGAGTCAATGCATTTTGGTTGACTAAAACTGTCCTTTGATTGATTTTTATAATTAATGCAACTTTGCTTGAAACATCTCCCAAATGCCGAAAGTGTAGCGAACGTGATAATAATAATTGCTGTCTTTCCCTGCTCCACCGAGAATTTAATGACACATTATTTTCTCGAATAAATATACCACCAACGTGTTCATGTCCACCCATTAAACCCCAAGTCACGTATTGACGAAGAAAGAGAGCATCGTTATGTTCGGGATAGCTTGTTAAAGTGCGGGGCCCCTACACCCCATTAACGGCCTATGAGATGCAAGAGGGCATAACTCGTTGGGCGACGTGACTAGATTTCTATAATTTTTCTTCCCCTTTTACAATTGTTTTAAAGTTACAGTCCTATCCCATGCCTATTTTGCTGTGCCATTATCTCAATTCCAAGGTACCTTCTACAAAGGCATCACGTAAAGAAGTCAAGAAGAACCATTCTAAGTCCTACTCAACATCAGCAAAGACTTCCCCACTTGCAAGACCTTACACTAGAGAAGATGTCGACATTTGTCTCTCATCCACAAAATCAGGGAAAGCAGCTGGAATTTATGGAATCTACCCAGAATTCCTGAAGAACCTTGGACCAAAAGGCCGTGGCTGGCTGGCCTCATTCTTCACCTACACCCACTCTTCCGGAGTTATCCCGAAGGCTTGGAGAGAGGCTAAAGTGATTGCGATCATTAAACCAGGGAAACCTGCGAACGACCCTGCAAGCTTCCGTCCCATCTCTCTTCTGTGTACATCCTACAAATTGTTCGAGCGTCTCCTTCTGGTCAGGCTTAGCCCATTGGTATAACCTGTGCTACCAAAGGAGCAAGCAGGCTTCAGACCAAAAAGGAGCTGTTCCGACCAAGTCCTAGCCCTCACTACCTTCATCGAGGCAGGATATCAGCGCGCCCTCAAAACGGGTGTGGCACTGATTGACCTCTCATCAGACTACGACACTGTATGGAGACATGGCCTGCTACGCAAAGCCTCCCGCATCTTCAAGTGTCAGACAACCATGCGCATCCTTGCTTCCATACTCAGCAACAGAAGATTCAGAGTTTCACTTGGAGGACAAACAAGCTCGGCTAGAACCCTCAACGACGGCCTCCCTCAAGGATCTGTCTTGACCCATATGATTTTCAACATCTATGTAAGTGACATGCCGGAGACCACCTCCAGGAAATTTGCATATGCAGATGATCTTGCATTAGCTACCCAATCCACCGATTTCAACGTACTTAGCACAACCCTCATCGAAGACATGAAGAAGATGGAGGACTACTTCACCTACTGGCGCCTTCGTCCCAATCCCAATAAGACTACAACCACTGCCTTCCACCTCAGTAACCGACAAGCGAAAACAGAACTGAAGGTCACCTTCTGTGGCAAAACAGTCAAGCATGCAGAGTTCCCCCAAATACCTTGGAGTTACCCTGGACCGCAGCCTCACCTGTCGTGAACATCTAAAGACGGTTTCTGGAAAACTGAAGACCAGAGTCAACATTATCCGGAAGCTTGCAGGAACAGTTGGGGTTCAGGCACACAAACCCTTCGAACAGCCTGCATAGCACTAGTCTACTCTGTTGCAGAGTACTGCTCACCAGTGTGGACAGAGAGCTGCCATACCAAGAAGGTAGATGTAATTTTGATCTCAGCTATGAGAATAATTAATGGCACCCTTAAGTCAACACCTCTCCAATGGCTACCTGCTCTCTCCCACATCGCTCCCCCTGGAGTACGCAGACAGGAGATAATGCGCAAGGAACTACACCGCACCTCAACCAACCCAGACCTACCTATCCACGAGGACCTAGGGAACTTACCCAACATGCGCCTTAAGTCACGGACACCCTTTTGGACTCTAGAAGAGTTTGACCTAAAAGGAGAATGGCGCAAAACCTGGGCGGAATCCGACTTCCCTAACCAAGACCTTGTACATGACCCTACGACAGAGCCAGAAAGCAATGGGTGACTCTGAACAGGATAAGAACACTCCATGCAAGGTCAGCCCATCATATCCATCGATGGAAAGTGAAAGACAGCCCTGCATGTGACTGCGGGAATCCAGACCAGACAGTGCAGCATGTGGTAAATGACTGCCCTCTCCGACGTTTCCCTGATAGTTTTGAGGGGATTCATCAGACGACAGATGCTGCTCTGACCTGGCTGAGAAACCTAGACTTGAATTTACAAAATGTGCATATATTATGTCATACGAAACAAACAATATCAATTCTGCAGCCCTAAACCACGTACAATTTACCGAAGGGGGCTTAGCTTGTCCTCTGGCTCTGGTATTTACTCCGTGTGTTTGAATATCCCTTCACACCTGACATGTCTGTCTAGAAGATATAACGTACTACAGTTTGAAATATGTGGTATAACCTGATCAGGGTTTGCCCCGGTCAACATTATACACATGATAGTCTATCCAGATCATATTACTTTATACAAAAGACATGTACTATATTATTGCATGAGCCTACATTACTCGATGATACATATAATTATTGTATATTTCACAGCGATTCCTCACAATGGGCCATATTCATGCGTATAGTACATGGATTGTTACTATCAAAATAAATGTTGTATCACCCAATTGACATTGGTGTACGGGCAATTGTTCTCTCAGAAGGATTAAGTTCGCTTGCCCAAATATAATTTTCCTGTAACCCAAAATTATGAGCATTCGTTGTTTTTACCGGAAAATGAGAAAATGTTGGGACAAAGTGTGACGAATACCCCTAAATAAGAGGTGATCCCCCTATAAAATAATATGCAGTTTTTTTTCCAACAAATCTCGGAGCTGAATACCCTACACCCCCACCCCGACCCCCGTCTATTACGCCCATGCCCAACTTTAAAATATCTTCAAATAATACCTTCGTCTGTATAATTGTGTGGAAGTAAGTATGCCTTTTATAGAATTTATACCCATTCTTTCTAGAGGGCACGTAAGTAGCCCCTGAGATACGTGATTTACGAAGAAGATAACTCAACCATGGCTGTTAAAAATACCCATACACATCCAATAGAATGCTTAATGAAACCAAGTAAATCATTATTCATTCTAGACATGCTAGACATGTACTTCGCGGCAAAAAAAGGAGACATAAATTGTACGTGAGATGTTCAATTCGCGCAGGAAGGAGCTATGTCATTATATTAGTGAGAATCAATCAATACAAAATTTGATTTCAGAACGTGAGAGCATGCAGCATTTTAAAGATACAATAAGATTATTAAAGACTTTAATAATCTTACTGTACCGTATCTTTAAAATGCTGCATGCTCTCACGTTCTGAAATCAAATATTGTATTGATTGATTCTCACTAAAATAATGTCTCAATCATTATTTGCCCTATATAGAAACATACATGGCTATAACACAAAAAGTTTGAAGATAAGATTGTCAATTTGCCAAGGAAGTCAGTCGCATTATAGACACGATCTCAATGGGGGGGAAAATCAATATCAATATGATATTATGTGAATTCAAAGTGAGAATACAAATAGAATATACATGTCTGATGGTGAGGCACATGCATGACATATAGCTGCATATTTTCGCTCTCGACAAATCTTGAAAAATATCTATTTTGTGCGGGTGAGAAGTTCAAGTTGTACAGGAAGCCGGTACAAAGTGAAAATGACCGCTTTTCACGATTGATTCTCAAGTCTATTGATGACGACAATCAGTATAATAGAAAATGTTGTTGTTTTTTTTCATCGTAAGACCTCAAATGGAAAGGAATGAAAGAAAAGAGAAATGCCCCGTGGGAAAAGATACAGGAAAACAACACGAGAGGAGTCAATACTCGAAATACGTACCCTAAAAATAGGGTATTAAAGGGTACCACCACCCACAAATAATATTCTTATAACGGAAAGGTAGCATTTTTAGCAGTCCATTCCTGTAACAAGTTCAGAAAAATATGTTTCCAGAAAAAATATATAATTGGAAAACGCATCACCATTCTAAAGCATGCGTTCATGGGTCTGCATGTACTTACGAAGACTTCCTTTGTGCAGAGCGAACGAATCGTCTTCAAACGTACGCGTGAATAGAATTGGCGCACTCGCAATTGTTTGGTGCGTACGGAACCACGAAATAATAGTGGTTCCGTAAGTGATGGTAATGTATTGCATTGTTTATGAATTACACAACCCTTTGCAAAATGTTGGGTATCTATTTGATATTACAAAACGGTACCAAAACATATAATTATGTGTTGTTCTTTGCCTGGTGGTCCCCTTTAAAGGGGTCTAGCAATTTTGCTGACATACTGACGATGGGTTGATAAAAAGTGTTTCTGTGATCTCATTATGTCCCGTGAGTGATGTGTCAAAATGAATGTCATATAACTGACGGATGAGCGAAAATGCACAGTTTTGTTTCCTAACACTAATGTTGTACACAGTCGAAAGTATCCAATGGAGACTTTCAAATACGAACACTTCAATCATATATCTTTACAAAGAAAGATGAATTCGGAAACAGAAATCTGTTCCATGCTTGTATTGGTAGTGCGAATGCAACCGTTGCAAATGCAATCGAACATACATCGTTACGATATATGTGAGAACCACTATAGAGTTCTAACTAAGTTCTGTGGATTTGTACAATAACACTAGAGCCCCTTTAATAAAGGGATTGAGAAACACTGTCCAAACTCTAGCAGTTCCTTCATACCTTGTTGTATTCGTATTGTATCATGTCAACAAAGTTACTAGATCCCTTTAAGAATGCGAAGAACCGAAAAAAGGATATATCTTACTCTTCAAAATTAGTTATTGACCATGCAGTGTACGTGACTCCTCGAACAAAACGTAATCATGTGCTGCCGAACACTTCAATATAGAACACGTTATACTACGGAAAGTGGAGCAACGAAATCGAACAAATAGAAACGTAAACCATCCTAACATAGCTTTATAGAACATGCACAAAACGACCCCCAAATAATAGGGACACCCTCTTAACTCTTAAAGTGCCAGGGATGTTAATGCTCTATGGCATTTGTGTGTATTGTAACTCGCAAAATGCGAGCTTGGCACTCAAGGAGGTAAAATAATTGAATATACATGTAGAACATGGAGAACATGATGACCCGAATAAAAACATAGGCCTACATATGCATATTATACTCTTCAAAATAGAATATGTAGAACGTAAGGATCAAAATCAGTGGCGTAGCGTGGTCGGGCTGATTGGGGGGGGGGGGGGGGGGGGGGGGGGCAAACAATAACACAAAGTCCTAATGTATTTGTTTATATGTTCCCCTTATGTTTTTTATTGTTTTTTCATAATTATTGGGGGTCACAGGTCCCCCGCCCCCGTGCCCCCTCCGATCCCTACACTAGCTTAGACCCATTTTAAATCTTTATATGTCTTTATATGTCTAACTTAACTACATCAAGTTGTATAATCCACTATTAAAGCTATATGCTTATTTTTTGTTAGCATTTATTACCTAGTAAATTAACCCTATATATTTGGCAAAATTATATATTGTGCCATAATTATTTTGTATGTAGGTATAACCGAAAATAAACTTGGAATGGGACTAAGGTATTGTGTTTTTATACCCCCGTCACACCTCTACGCTTGTACTGCGCTCTCGCTGCGCTCCTAATCCCCATTCATAAATTTGGCAGTGGGAGGCGAAGCATTGTACGAAGAGTATTAAATGACGAATGAATGGGAGGATTATCGCACATGGGTGAAAGGATAGCCTCTCATGCATGTACATACAATGGCTCCCTGAACAAAAGATGATCAGATGTGAGGTCGTGGAAGAGCCACGCTTGTTTTGGACATGTCGAAAGCAAACGCAGAACTCTGGCGACCTAATATTTTGTTCAGCGAGCTATTGTCTGTGCATTCGTGGAAGGATATCTATTGACACATGTGAGATAATCTTCCCATTCAGATCCACATTGAACAAAAGACATTTTGCAGATACATTCCAGTGATTGTGATCAGCTATTGTCTAGAACGCAGTAGAAGCGTAGGTCGGTGTGACGCCACCATTACTAAGTTATGAACATAGGCATCCAGGCTGGGGTTTATTTTATTGATCAATAATTAAATGAAGCCCTTTGCCTTCATGACATAGCCCTTAGTCAATGGCCTGGATTGCTACGTTGGTTTTATTTCCATAAGAAGAATTCATTACATATGAATATTACAAAACGTAACGTAATTACAGCGTATTTATAATAGAAAACATCACATTTTACCTTGAACAATATCATCTCAGCTGACTAAAATATGAGAAAGAGAACGAAATACCAGCTGCGATAATAGTCAATCATTTGCCCGTTCTAGGTCAGTCTGGTCCATATAGGTCTGGTCAACGTACGGTTCACTCCCACGATGCAGGCTTGGGAACAATTACAGCGCGTGGGCCTTGAACAAAGGCTACCCACGAACCTATACTACTAGCAGTCTTATTAAATCGTTCTTAATTACATGGACGATCATCAACTCCTGATTGGACAATTAGGATGTAGCAGGTTGCTCAGGGTCGCTTTTAATTAATCGTGTATACTTTAAAGACGTTTACACAATGATCAGTGCTCTGTATAAGACTCAATTAATTATCTTAAGATAAAATGTCGCCCGTAATAGACTCCGTTATCAAAATCATTTCGTTATCTTTGAGACAAGTAGATATTTTAAGAACCGAGACATTTGAGGGTAATCGTTAAAAAGACAATGTCTTAAAAGGTTCTACGAATCTTTTAAAACTGCACATGATAATATTTAAATAAATAAACAGGGTGTGGATAATGTTTATTGTGATCAAGAGCTTTTATGCAAATAATTTATAATGACTGGTTAGAAGGTAAGCTTAGTAATATTTATCAATGTGATTCGAATATTTTATGTCGGATCAACGTCTTGGCACTCGATTAGGCATTCATGTGACTGTGAGATGGCTATTATTGATAATACATTTAACGATGCTCCGGACAGTTTAACTAATCAGCTAATGTATCACACGATTGCGTAATGAACTGCACTGTTTCCATAATGTTGTGCTAATGAACCGTTGTAGTATTAATTGGAAGGTAAAAACGTGTTTCAACAGTGGGTACATGCACAGGCTGAGGTATTTTGCCAATTTTCCTTCCCGACTTTCACCTGACAAGCCAAACAAACAAAAAAACAGGTCCTCTCCCCCTTTTGATGCCGAAAAATTATGTTTTCGATGGCTTAGACCGAAATTAACAAGATTTTGCCAGAAAGAGACGGTTTTGCCCGAATATAAGATAACTTTACCCGAATGTAACATGAGTTAATTTGCCCGAATATGACATGGTTTGCCAGAATAAGACATGGTTTTGCCCTAATATGCTTATGGTGTTGCCCGAATATGGCATGGTTTTTCATGGAATTTCAGGGTTTTTTTGCGCCGTGTATCATCCCTAAGCATGAACATGTTTAAAACGAAATAACAAACTACCGAAGACAACAACAACCAGACCTCTTTTACCGTTTAAAGGGATCTAGTAACTTTGTTGACATGTGCGAAAAGTGATGAGTGGTTGATACAACAATAACACTATCACCGGCCTTAGGCGCCATATTTGAAATCCCCCAATGTCACTGTATACCATCCTGACACGAAGTCATCTCAAAATAGGTGCCTAAGGCCGGTGTTAGTGTTTAATAAGCACTAACACCAACCCCAAACACCTTACTTGAAATCACCCAATGTACATGTATATTGTTGTTATCTGATATGTCCACTGGGTGTTGTGTGAGAATTTAAAATTAATTGGACGTTATATGGCCGAGTAATGAGCAAAAATCTAAAGTGATATTCACTAACTCATTGCACTCACTTTGTACAGGGTTTTCGCGGTCCAGTGGATAATTTAACATCTGTCAAATTTCCCTTTCGTTACAAAGATATTTACGATTGAAATGTTCAAATTTGAAAAACCGAAACCTGTCCCATGCTTTTATTGTTAATACGAATACAACAAGGTATGAGGGAACCTCTAGAATTCCAATTGGATTTTGAGGATTTGGACAATGTTACTATAAAGTCCCTTTAAGTAATGAATTGCAATAACACTACTGCTTACTAAATACTTATTTGCCTCGGAGAATTTGAAACTGGGATAAAAGCAAACAGGTATAGCATGACCTTTTTGCTAGCGAGATGTAGGTTAGATAATAGTCGTGTGTGTGATGAAGCATGGGCAAAACACGATCTTATCATGACATCATTCTCAGCTGACTGGCTTGTCGGAGGACAGATGAGACTCTTCACTTTTTAATTGAAAAATCATAGTCGTGTATGTCTTATGGGCTGTTAGTATGCAACAACGAGGGCAAAAACAGTGAATGAAAATAGGGTACACACAGTAATACAAGTTGACATTAGACAAATAGATATATAATAATCTGGACTGTTGGGCCCCTCAATCCCTCTCTATCCCCGTCGCGATATTTATACTTACTTGCGGCACAGATTGGGATTTGACTAGTCTAACCCTATCGTAACTCTCTATTTAAACAAACTATTTTATAACAATGTATATTCTCAGCCATTTCTGAACGGATTATAATCAAACAAACTGTTTGGTTTTTGACAATCATTTATGTGTTTTGGCAATTCATTCAGTCATTTATTTTTCCTTTATACCGCCCAAATACAAGGATCAGAAAGAAACCACACCAAGGATGCAGGTATATATTACAAATTCAAATCTAACGGGGAGCAATACAAAATATCAGAGAGGGTAGAAGAAAGAAAGAAAGAAAGAAACAGAACAAATGGGTAAAATACGTAAGTAATGGGTAAAATAAGTAATGAACCGATACTTACAAGCAACATTTAATGAATGTCATATATAATTTTTGAAACAATACATCTCAACTCTTCCTACGATAATTATCTCCTAACCATGTTCCTCATAATGACCATTATTAGCCCGACCTTTTCTCGACCACAGCTGGTGTCCACTAAGTGGCATAAATAGAGTTCAGCCTGACCGGAGTGCATTGATGTTTTTAAGTTTCGGCATGGCGCGTGTAAGTCCATGTACGAAATTGTTACAAAATGGTATGCCTAAATATAGTCTAGATTCTAGATCTATTTCTCTCATTTTATCGTGTATTATTTCCAGATAAACACATATTTCGGACAGCTCATAGTTTGTTTGAATATCGAGAGAAAATGGATGTCATAAACTGACCCTCATATAGCCAAAAGAGGTTGCAAATGTTGATTGAAAATGGTATATGTTTTGCAGGTTAACAACACTAAACTCATATCGATTGTGTTCATTATAACTAGCAGTTCTGTTGTCGAATCCACCATCCCGTGGCCGAAGATGACATAGCTATAAGTTATATAAGTCAACGTTGATGGCAGTATATTTACATTTAACCCGTTACCTTTCAGATTATGTAATCCACATAGACTTTGTACATGACCAACCATGTTCCCGTAGGCAAGGGCATAGATGAATACACGACTAAACTAACATCAACATTGGTGACCGCATCATTACATTAAAATTACTACATGACTAAACTCGTCCTCCTCATAGACTCTAACGTATACCCAGTTTCTCTCCTTGCATCACCTTGGGGTCACCATAAAGTATTTAAGATATTGCCATATTAATGGTGCCGCTAGCTATGTGAGTTCATTAAATAAACATGTTAATGCCTAGCCTTTAAATAAGGGTGTCGGGTAAACATTTCTGTGCTAAAAATCTCACAGGGAAAAAATGCCAGAAGTAAATTATGGTTGAGGAACTTAGTGCATAGTGCGGGGGCCTGGAGAAAAGGCTAGTCCCTGCCCACTGCATCACCCTACATTGACCATGTTGACAGGGGCATCACAGGGTGTTATAAACTAGTAATGTTAGATAGAAGGCTCTATTTCACAACATCATTAGTACTGATGGAATCAACATCCATGACCGCGCCCTTAACTTGGTTGTTTTGCTCCCAAAGGAGCATAGGGTTCGTTCTCGTCATGCGAGAATTGATTGTGAGTGTGTCCGATTAACCTGGACGCGCCCCGTTTCAGGAAAGGGTCTTTAATAGCTAAAGACCGCTGTCTTATCTTCTCTGGCGCGGAGCTACGGTGCGTTCCGCACAGAGCGTCGATAGCTGTTGGAAATTCAAAAGCTATGTTTTGTAGTAACTAGCTCCGCGCCAGATAGGATAAGACAACTGTCTCGAATAGCTAAGACCCTTTCATGAAACGGGGCCCTGGGTAATAATATCATACTAAAGCGCCTAGAGATCACGAACAATCATAACGGCGCTATATAATATTAGTCGTCCCTGAGCTGCAATGGTCTCCTTGGTCGTAGGGTCATTAAAGGGGACCACCAGGCAAAGAACAACACATAAGTATATGTTTTGGTACGGTTTTGTGATATCAAATAGATACCCAACATTTTGCAAAGGGTTGTGTAATTCATAAACAATGCAATTAATTACCACCATATACGGAACCACTATTATGTCATGGTTCCGTACGCGCTTAACATTTGCGAGTGCGCCCATTCTATCCACGCGTACGTTGAAGACAATAGAATCCCGGACGATTCGTTCGCTCTAAACAATGGTAGTCTTCGTACACGCAGACCCATGAACGCATGCTTTAGAATGGTGATGCGTTTTCCAATTATATTTTTTTCTGGAAACATATTTTTCTGAACTTGTTGATGGAATGGACTACTAAAGATGTTACCTTTCATTTATAAGAATATTATTTGTGGGTGCATGCATGGTGGTATCCTTTAAGAGTGTCATACTGTCACATAATGATGTCACGAGCTATTGCATGGGTCGCGGGTTTATAATGTCACTTCCCCACTTGACTGTCATCCTTGATTACTTCTACTTGCTTCTACTTCTACTTGGGTACTCGACAGGGTCCATCAGTCAGGACGTAGAGTCGAGGGGAACCGGTGAGGTGTCCCATTAATTGCCGATTGAGGCAACTGCTCCCGCAAAGGCTCCTAGTGATGTAGAAGCCAAGATATTATTGGGGAGCGCATTCCATGCTGTTACAGTTTGTGGGAAGTAGGAGTTCTGGTAAAGCTGAGTTCGAGTATGTATATGCTTGAGCTTATTTGGGTGGTATTGTCTGGTGATGCTTGGGGCCATTGGTGTGAGGAGTTGGTCAGGTGTAATTGCTACCATGCCATTCTGAATTTTGTAGAGGAGGCTAAGGCAGGAGATGTGTCTGCGTCTTTCCAGTGTACTCCATTGAAGTTGTTGAATCATAGCAGACACACTCTCAGAATGGCGGTATTGTTGAAGAACGAATCTTGCTGCTCGCCTCTGTACAGCTTCAATCTTTGAGATGCTCTTCTTTGTAGATGGATTCCAGACTGTTGCACAATATTCCAAGCGAGGTCTAACCAGGGAGAAGAAGGCTTGTTGTCGGATCTTCTGGGAAGAGCGTCGTAGATTCCTATTGATAAGCCCGAGCATTTGGTTGGATTTCGATGCAATTCCATCAATGTGTTTTTGCCAGGATAGGTTGTGAGAAAAGGTAAGACCCAGGTATTTGTAGTTTTGAACTGCTGTAAGTTGAGTATTGCCCAGTAGGTAAGTGCCTTCAATGTTGTTTCGGCGGAGTGAGAACCGTAGAAGATGACATTTCTCTGTGTTGAATTTCATCTGCCAGGTAAGAGACCATTGATGAAGGCGGTCAAGGTCCCGCTGAAGCGCATGGTGGTCCGAGATGTCATGAATAGGATTGTATATGATTAGGTGGGCGATCACCATGACATGCCTGTAATCAGATGCTTAGCGTGGTCGGACTCATGGATGGGGAGGGGGTGGAGGGGGTACAATAGTTTGAAGCACACTCTATGTACCGCCAAACCTGTATATAAAGACCACACGAGGTAGACATAGTGTGTTCTTTATATATGGACAGTTGGTGTCTAAAGACATATTCATATCCATGCAAATTGTTTCTTATATAGGGAGCCAGGATTACTAGAAAGGGCCTTATCCCTTGCTTATAACAGGTGATTTTGGTGAAAGGGGATCACTAGCTGAGCTATATAGTTTTGACTGTATTTCGTTATTTTTCTAAGGATTTCCCCCTAATGTTTTGTATCTTCTTCATCAGATTATCGGGTGGACTTGCTCCCCGTGACCCCCACCCATAGCTATACGCCACTGAGCCTAATCAGTGGATAGTGTTCTACGCACTATTACTGGAAGGAGAGTCTCATGTCCATTCATATTGCACTACATCAGTGGCTTTGTCATGTTCGTATATAGTGTTAACGAACACAATTTAAAAACTGTAAATCGATTTTTAACTTCATTAGCATGTCAACCGTGCATTTCAAACCATCCTAGTCTATTCATTGATTCGTATTTTCTGAGAAATCGACATGATGGAAATGGTTTGCGAAAATCAGGATGAACCCGTACTACTTTCATGAAAGTGAGCGCATCACGCTTGATCCAATCGATCGGTTCAGACAGCGTTGATTGGATGAATAATATAGTAAACTGTTTTGTCGATCGTCCCAAACTGAAACGGGTGCAATTATAATCATTTCCTCGCTACCCCGTTTGGGAAAATGGAAAATAATACACAAGATACTATAATTTATGAAAGATAAATTCTTATTGAAAAGGCAAGTGCAACTGCCACAAGACCTAGGTCCGACGAATTATTGTAAATGTAACTAAATGTTCGTTCCGGAGACCCCAAAAATCCTAAATATTGGCCGCAGTCGCCCCCCCCCCCCCCCCCCAAAAAAAATAATTCCAAAATAACGAATCCTTAATATCGGCTGTTCCGCCCGTTCCGCCGTTCCGCTGGGTCCGCTTGTAGTGAATTTAAACAGCCGCCGGAGTCCCCCCCCCCCCCCCCCCCCCCCCACCCTCCACCCCCTTGCAAACGTGGCGAGGGCCGATCCGCTCCGGAGCCTAAACATTGGAACCCTGGGGAGGCACATAGCTACCCACAATTTGGTGAAGTGCTCCCCTCCGCCCCCCCCCCCCCCTTCTTCCCGGGATTGTACACCTTGCTTTTTTCCTTTATATCCGTTGCAGATGAATGGGGGATAATGATAATTTATTCAGTAAAAATACATATCACAGGCTGGGTGGGTCAAGTATATTATATACTTTCAATTCAATATGGTTCTCAAATGATTAATGTGAAAGCAATGCCCATTGGGACTCAACTTTAATACGTGAGCTGACTCGTCATGATCGCGTTACGGAGGGAGAGTCACGGACACTGTGCCCCGATCGTGATGAGCCTTTAATGAACCACATGATTAATACATTACACCCAGGGGTTTTTATTCGGTTCCCTCTGATCGATCTGACATGACTACTATATACAAGTAAGTCCCACTATATACTGATTGATTAACTCGATCGCTCTGACATCACAGCTTTAGGGCAACCCCTATGCGACTTATTTTATTTCCCCTTCCCTCATGTCTCTTGCTTGCCAATTGTGATGAACCTTCGCATACCGTAAATGTTTGAATAGAAGCGCTATGGTACATGGCTCTGTACGTTGTCTTTAAAATAGCGTCAGCTGAGTCCAAAAGTAGGAAGTTTCCCGAGACGTTGAACGCAATTTAAATGTGAATGATAATGAATATTGATGATGAATAATGACTACTAAATGTAAGTTGGTTTACAGGAAGCTTGCGATTTAAATAAACGATTGTATCAAAAAGGGTATTATATAAGCGATTACTGATTCGAATTCCTTACTATAATGCTGTTCTAAGCCACTATTAACAAAGGCTAATATGAATGGGGAGTCTTGTATCGGGACTATTATCTTTATTGCATGATTGTGGAAACACAATGTTTCGCTTTACGTGCTCATAGGGAAGTATATACTTGTAAGTAGCTTTTCGCATTCGCACTTCCCTTGGTCTGAGTGTTTATGAAGAAAATAGATAGTAGCAAGAGGGTAAGACATTTAAAAAATTAAATGTCAAATGAATGGCAAACAATAACACATTGGATATTATGATGGGTCTCATCAACAAGAGTCATATATAAATTAAGTCAACATCTTAATGTATATGAAATTCAATGTTACATTTGTTAGGTCTTTAAGGAGATTTAGACTCCATGCAGACAATAGAATATCAACACCCGATATTAATTCAATTACTATGTAACAGTATATTTAGATGAATCCCCAGAGTTGAATATAGTATATAATCATCATCGAGAAGTTGTGCCCTCAGCTCAGTATATAGAAAACAAAAACGAGCGAATCGTTTACTAGAATCGCGAATGTTTCTTTCTTTTATTCCATATGATGATACCTTAAATGAATCGTAAATAAAGGTTGTTCTTGGCAACCATTGATGCTTGCCCGACATACATTCAGCTTGCTTGACGAAATAGCAGCTGACGGTGCAGAATGTATTCTGTCAACGATTAACGAAAGAAATTCAATGATGTCCGATTTAACTTGATATTCAAGCAGGGGAAAATTCTATTCCATCTATTGTCATACAATGGGATCGTGAATAAGTACTTAGCGAATCATTGCTTGTCTTTTGTTAATCATTTAAAGACCAAATTTTGCACCAGTCAGCTGCTATTCCGCCAGGCAAGCTGAATGGAGAGCGGGCAAGCATCAATTGTTGCCAATAACAGCCTTTATTCAAGAATCCATGATATTGTATAATCATAGATGGAATTCAAGAAAGACACGTTCGTGATTCTATTGTGCCTCCAGTCTTAACGTTATTGCATGAATATAAACAGTGTTTTGTTGTTATTTCTTATATTCCTGTACTAAGGGCATGCCTTCTCGAAGATGAGTATCCCTATGCTCAACTCGGGAAATTCATATGAATATAAAAATGCACTAATAATAATTGATCATTATACCATTCTTAACAAAAACAATCCAAACAAGGCGATAGCCGTAAAGTGTCTCGCCCACTTGCGCGCACTTGACCTCATTTGACCTTTGACCTACTTATGTGACCTTTGACCCCAGAATATCATGGAGGCCAATGTAGGGCATCTACCAATCAAGTTTGGTTACAAACAGATGCAGGGTTGGAAAGTTATTAAAATTTTCGTAAGCGT
Source organism: Echinarachnius parma (assembly GCA_037951105.1). Classification (NCBI taxonomy): domain Eukaryota; kingdom Metazoa; phylum Echinodermata; class Echinoidea; order Clypeasteroida; family Echinarachniidae; genus Echinarachnius; species Echinarachnius parma. Next base: position 13,904 of record JBAMJV010004752.1, on the reverse strand, counting down.
CACGGACAGACGGACGGACAACCAGACGGACGGACGGACGCAATTTGAATCCCTTAGTCTCCCTCCACCTTCGGTGGGCTCGACAAGAACAAACCCTAACCCTAACCTAGACATCATTTTTGTATGTACATAGATCAAATTTTACAAAGATCGAAATGCGGTGTGATATTATTAGCACATTTAAGTTTCACCTATAATGTTTTCATATCCGATGTAAATATTTGTTGTCCTCAATTCTCATTTTAGAAAATCAAGGAGTCTAGGAAATTTAGTGACGGAGCTGATAATCAATTTTTATGGAGGCTGACTATTTTCTCCATAAATACTTAAATCAAGGAAAGTGTGGATGCGAAACACTAATCTCATGTATACCTCCCAATGCAAATTTTACTCGGAACGTAAATGTTTTCCCACCTGCAAGAGAGGTCTATAGGCCCCATTTAAATTAGCCTTTGTTGATAGTGGTGGCTTTGAACATCTATTAAGGAATTTGAATCAGTAATCTGTTATATAATACCCTTTTTGATACAATCGTTTATTTCAATCGCAAGCTACCTGTAAACCAACTTACATTTAGTAGTCATTATTCATCATCAATATTCATTATCATTCACATTTAAATTGCGTTCAACGTCTCGGGAAACTTCATACTTTTGGACTCAGATGACGCTATTTTACAGAGCCATGTACCATAGCGCTTCTATTCAAACATGTACGGTAGACCGCGGGACTTCTGTTAGGCTTCATAGCTATATGGCCATCTAAGTATTTCTTTTATTTATTATTATTTTTTTGTTGTATTACTTATTTATCTATTTTTGTTTTGTCCTTAGTTTTCTTTTTGTTTTTGTTTCTTTTTTTGTTTCTTATTACGCGTATAAGAAGTGGATTTTGTACGTAATTATATTATACATTACCTTTACTTACTTATTAAATATTGCACCACGCAAAGGTTTTATGGTAGTTTAGCATTTCTCCTTTTTGGGGTATATATATGGCAATGAAATTGAATTAATAGTGAATATTAGTGGCTACACGCATAGTTTCTACTTTAATTAGAGATTTATATATGCCTAATCTATTTGTTTTATGATTCTTGATATATATGCATTTTAATTGATACTTACTGTTGGAAGTTTGAAATTAAATATTAAATTGTGTCATTTTATGACTTTATATATTATTTTATAGTTACCTTATTTTTTGTGTATAGCTTAAAACCACAAACCCTTGACACTTTATTTGATCAAAATCGGTTCAGAAACGGCTGAAATATCCATAAACATAACCATTTGTAATAAATGTGGGGGACCACAAGTATTCAATAATTTTGAACCAGCCGTTAAAATTTGTTTTAAAATGCTTCCTCTTTTCAAAAAATTTCAAAGGAGGTTTTTAGATTTGTTAATTATCTCTCTATCTAATCAAAATGTCAACAAAACATCACATGCACAATATTTTATTTGAAATGGTTTACACAAATGCGTTTTTTGAAAGCGCCCTCTTTAGTTTAAACAGCTCTTTTTTAATGATAACAGGCTTTTACTTAGTCGTTTGTAATTTTTGTATTCCTTTTGAGCATGGTGGAGTTATAATTATTAGTTTGTAATGTAATCGTGCAGGTTTCGGTTACTAAAATTAAGTTTTAAACTGTACTCTTTCTACCAGAACTGAACTATCCCTTTAAGAGTAAGCAACTGCCATGAACAAATATAGTTTCTGTTGATTCAATGAAAACTAAATATTTAATGGCTTATTTTCGTGAGTAGTGAAATGTAATCAAGCAATCATACATTTGCCCTACGAATTATCAAAATAGACTGTAAAGAACAGGGCAACAAGCAATATCAAATAATGAATACTTCACAGCAATCGCATGTACACTTTACAACATGAAACTTAGCCAGACATCTAAAGGGATCTTAACACTTTGCTGACCTGTGCAAACAATGGCAAAAGGGTGCTAACGTGTGTATGTATGTGAGCTGTTATGTCCATTGAATTATGTGTAAACAAATTCCATGGTAAATGCAATGTCATATGACATAGTAATGAGTGAAAGTGCAAGTGATATTCGCTATATCCTCACTGCACTGACCTTCTGCACAGTTATAATATTAAAGTTTATAAGTTTTAAACTAAACCATTCAATCATACATATCTTCATAACGAAATAGAAATTTGGAAACCGAAATCTCCCATGATTCTACTGCTAATACTAATACAATGAGGTATTTGAGAACAGCTAGAGTTCAAGTAAGTTTTGAGGATTTTGATAATGTACATAGATCCCTTTAACATCATAATTCGTCATATATGGTAGTGTCACCATCTACACATTATTATGAGCAATTTCCAGATAACAAGTATAGTGTACTTTGACAATGTGCTAGTGGAACAGGAATTGATCACTATATCATTTTCTATTCGATAAAAACTGAGAGTTCAACATGATGTAACCAATTGACAGAAACAAAAATAACTTAATCATTTATCTGGAAAGAGAAAAGGCAGGAAACTAGCACATGTATATATCGGAAGCTTTTTACTGATCAGAATAATGTGCTTCTTTACCTTGTAAAGTGAAAGACAGTTCGTGTTGGTATTTCCATTCACTTGGGTCGGTATTCCTGGATATCAAATCGAGTAAAATACAAAGCTTCATTGAGAAGGCAGTGAAAATTTACAATATGTTTCGCTAAATTTCCGTCATTATAAAAACGTTCAATTAATTGAGCAATTGAATTTACCGTACTGTATACAGCAAAGCCATATGATAGCATTGATCTCTGTAATAGTCGAGTAAAGGTATGGTCCATTTGTCATTCCTCAAGATAGTGGCCGGTATTCTACTATAAGCTAGACTAAAAAGACAACAATTACTAGATTACCAGTAAAACCGACCTACACACGTATAGTTTGACTATAGCACATTGATAATAACTGTCATGCACCACCAGAGGTAAGATTCCAAAACAAATGCTTTTAAAAGCAAGTCACCAGTACTGTAATGTCCTCCAAGTAAAAGGACATAATAATACCTGAGACATGTTCAACCATTTAACTGGATGTCAAGCATCCCTTTGTCAGGAGGTCTAATGACAAGAAACAATCAGAGGGTAGTGCATGACAACCATCAATGTGCTTGTCAAATTCGAAATCTGCTAACTGGTGTAACTGTTAACTAGTAATTACTGTCTTTTGTAGTCTAGATGATACAATTAGTAGAATACCGAACAGGGTGGTTACCAAAATTGTTATAAGAGTATAACTAGTTCACTAGTTATTGGATCTCATCAGTCAAACAACCAAAAAACATGACTGTCAATCTGTCATAATGAATCGATCAAATTACCGTTATTTTGTTTGCGGGACCACCACACAAGTACTCCTGTACCAATTAAGATCAGAGCCACCAATAAGAGGACACATAAGGTGATGAGAGCAATGGTTCCACTGTCCCGTCCTCCTGATTCCTCTAAAATTAATTGCAGAGAATACACTCATATGTTTGATAGTATAATTATAGTTGTTACTACAACATAATGAACTTTACACACTAAGTCTGAGTGGCGTCCTTCCCCAACAGATTATATCAATTCATTTTTGTTGGACAATATGGAATGTCGATTTGAATTAAAAAGTGGAAATGGTTATAGATAATTTAAAAATACATAGTATGCAAGTGTATATAATAATCATTAAATTACGTAATTAATCATTTTGTTTTGTTTAGATAGGTGATCTCGGACAATATATCTCCCTAGAGTATGCATGTAATGATAATCTTTCAAAATATACATTGCAAACGGTTCCCGAATTACTACTTATTGTTGTACACAATCATACTAAGCAGGCTACTAAACCAACAAATAATAAACTCAATGAACCACAGTTAGAACACTAATAAGGCAAATAACTTGATGACAGCAATAGTATCATGGTACATGTATTGTCATTATATCAACAGTTGTCAAACAGATTACCATTAATTTATTTTACTTCAGTTGGCAATATCTTCTCTATCTTAACTATCTTAACTATGACAAGTATAAGGGGTGTATATGTGACGATTTGAATTTAACCTTTTGGGGTTCTATGGGTATTATGCATAGCAAAAGCTTAAAGGTGCACCTGTAAAGTGTCTAACAAAAATTAATTTGAGCTTCCACATTTCTCTTCTACCGTGTCTTTTGGCTTCTGGTAAGAGAAGAATAGAATAGGGTAAGATTTGTTTAAATGCCCCTTTAGTATGACGATATCTATCATTGATAATCATTCAGCTCAAAAGCGTTAATGAACGGTCATAAACGTCATAAACGTCATAGAATAATTAGTTGTAAAAGCTAACGCAACTTTTCGCTTTTTTTAACCAGGAAAGCAGTGTTCTTTTTCAATGAAACTTTCCCACATCATTTGGACATATCTTATAATGATTTTGGTATAGGATTGAAGTCTCAAATGTCATTTTGGGCAATATCTGACACTTTACAGGTGCACCTTTAATTCCAAAAGGCGCTTAACCAAATGTTTCAACTTACGAGGAAAACAGGTTTCTTTGGCTCGACTTGTACACATGCCGATGGGAATATAAAAATGGAAAGTTCCATATGTAGATTTGTTTGGTATTATTTGTCTTCAAAATGGATTTCTAGATGGCTACGTAGCTTAATAATAAATACTAATAACACAATTTTATAAGAAAAGTGGATTGAGCGCCTTTTGGAACTAAAACATAAGAAACGAATAATAAAGATTATCTTAAATATATAGATACTGACCAGAAACACATAATATCAATCAAAATTTAGCCAAACAATTCTAACATTACATGACTCCAGTTGACATGTATGAAATGTTTCACAGTAATTACCCTCGCATTCTGGAAAATCAGGAACATATCCGTCGGCACACGTGACCAGCACTGTCCCATTTCCATTAAGACTGTAACCAGTGGTACACTCGAAATCGCAGATTGTCCCATAGACAACGCGCGATCCATTCCAACAAGTCATGTTTGTATTGATGAGGTGTGATGGTAGGTTATCGATGGTACAAGTAACCCCTTTCATGTCGTAAGAAAGGGTGTAATTAGGAGAGTGGTTGTGACAGATCAAATATAAAAAAGAAAATGGGAAAGAGGGGGCGGAGAGGAGAATAAATTTGAAAATGTTTAAAAGGTGCAAGCAAGATAAAGAAAGAATAATATAAACAGTGAAGAGAGGGTAGAGATGCAAGAGGGGCAGATAATTAGATAAGTAAAATAGAGATGGACAATTTAAAGAAAACATAGGGAATATATGGAGAAAACGAAAGAGAAATATATAGGAGATTAATTGTGAGACATTAGAGACAATGGAGAGACAGAGAGGGATGTGATGAAAACAGAATAAAAGTGTAATGTAGGAAGATGAATTCGGGATGAGATCAGTGTGTGATTAGAGAGAGAGAGAGAGAGAGAGAGGAATTGTGTATCTGTCGCACAAGGAAAATCGTATCCGTTACACAAAAGCCCATAGAAGCGTGTGTAAAGTTGGTATCGGTCACTCAAAACCTGAATGTGCGACGGATACAAGTGTATCCGTTGCACAATTATGACGTAGGATGCCGAGTGTGCCAAATTCAAGAACTGCGATCACTGCACCGTATCCTCGGAAGCTGAGCGCTGCCAAAATCTGTATTACAGCAGTGAAAAGGTAAGAATTTGCTTTGATTCGAAAGTTTACCAAATATACTCAATTTGAATTATGTTGCTGACATCATAAGTAAACATTGAGCGAAGTTTATTTAAAGAATAAGTGAGTTTTAACTTATATCGACCGTTGTTTCTTCGTTGTCCTAGGCTATCGTCTAGACGGTAGACCAGTCCCATACATGCACTATTTTGTTAGTTATACATTGGACAACATTTTGGGTCAATTCAAATTGCACTTCACTTGCACTTCACTTGCGTTTTATAAAGACCATTTGACTTGTCAAACTTTTAAAGTTATTACTTATGAATTAAACTAAATAATCTGGTGTGCACGAAACTTATCAAGCCTCTTTAAGACTTTATGGCTTTTAATTGTGCACCCCTTTTCGGAAATCATTAATTGATTTTTTTTTTTTTTAACAAATTTCTTGAATGGTTCATATTGTAAATCTCGCTTTCATTTCTCTTTTTCTATGTGTGTGTGTTATTTGTATATGCCGTTCATGTAAATAGTTGTAATGCTTTTGTAATAAGCTGTTTAATGTTTTTGTTTTTTATTGTATATGAATCCTTGAAATCATGTATTTCTTAACTTGATTTTGAATCGGAATAAATGCTCAAATGAACCAACGTACGAAACCACAAATCACTGGCAGTGGCCAGTGGCACTGCATCAGCCATTAGGCATTACATCGACAAATCTATCGCTTTCTTGTTGACATTCATTATTGTCATTTTCACTATCATGTCGGCATTCTGGCATAGATTGCCGACCGTGAAAATGACAAAAATAATTTTGTACTAATTCAATTAATTAGGTCTCAAATTTTGGTGATTTCTAGAGGCTATGTGGAGAGTTTTAATTACTTTATTATTTGTATTTATTTATTTATCTATTTATTTATTTATTTATATTTGCACATGTGCCGGACTCAGACTCGGACTCAGACATGCCGGACTCGGACTCGGACTCGGACATGCCGGACTCGGACTCGGACATGCCGGACTCTGACTCGGACTCGGACTCGGACTCGGAAGGCCGGACTCGGACTTGGACTCGGACTCGGACTGACTGGACTTGGACACATCACTGCTTAGCAGCCAGTTTACACCCCACCCACACAATTAGATATTTAATAATTACCCCAAAATTGATTGATTTTATGAGAAATGACTGCCAAATTCTATTTCTTCGGGAAAAATTACATATAGAGAGCCGAATTGTGAAAATTAGGCCATCTAGACGCTGTAGTTCCTTTAAGTTTATTTGCAGCAGGGGGAAGAGGTTCAACTCCACATAATGCTATTATAATGTAGCTATGTGTGTCAGTGGGCGGGCAGAACAAAATATGCATTTCCACGATGCGATTCTTTACCGTAGTTAACTATAATCAGCGATGGGCTACTGGCTGGAATTTTGTCAAAAGAGGGCTACGCCATGTAGAGTTGAATAAATCGGACCCACGCCATTTTGGATGATCGACGTAGAAAGTGATATGACAATATTATTGGGGGTCGAGCACACATTATGTATTTTACTTTGATTTTGTTTGTTTACAGGTTTGTTTGAAGACCAGGATCTTGAAATATACTTCCCAAACCCATCATGGGGAAATACAACCCATTCATTTACCCATAACCCCAATTTTGCTTGTTTAAGCACAGACTGGCATGGATTCAACACGTATTGATTATTTACTTTTGCATTAATTGCAGGCATACGTAAGAGGCCCAGCTTGTGCAAGCAGACTGGTAGTCTCTAGCACCCGACAGTGAGAGCAATGGAGATCAAGCAGCTTAGACTGTGCAGCATAATCATCCGCATAAGAGGAAGATCATAAAAGGTAGTGTATATTCAGTATTAAAATATTCCATGAACCACTAAGGCACATGTAGGTGTCAGGCTTGTTTCCTTTGTATCATGATTTATTAATATTCCTTTTGATTTTTGAAAAAATAATTACCTGTAGGCCTACCAAATGGTTATTTGAAGGAACAAAATTTTAATTTAACAAATTTACATAAATCCTATTTAATTTCAGGGTCATGCATATGACTATCGGCATGCAAACATAAAACAAATCCTGCATTTTCTGTAGCCAGTCATCTTGTAGTGTATTGAATCAATGATTTTGTTCATAGAGTGAACAAATAGGGGAACAAATCAGGGTGGTTCAACCCTCATAATAGCCACCAACATTTTAAAAGAGCCCCCCAAAATTTGTTTATTGTTCAGCACTAATCATAATTAAAGAAGACTTTTTCATGAAGGCGAGCTTGAAAAGTATCCACTGAACAAAATTTAAGTACATGCAGTTTATTTTTATGCCTCCACAACAAAGTGGCCAGATCGAGGCATTATGTGTTTGGAGTGTCCATCCATCTATACTTCCCTTCTATGATCGTGATCTAAAAGAGGGATTTCAGTTTTGATAGAGACCGAGCTACAAAATATTTTTTTTTTGTGAGATAATGAAAAACTGAGTGTCAAATCTGAAAGATCATACAAATTTAATGACAGAATAAACTTTATTTGATTAAAATTGGTTCAGAAATGGCTAAATATCCAAAAATATATCCGATCGGAATAAATAATTCTAGTCATTATTCCTCATTCTGTTCCACTGTCTCTGTGCAAATGTTCAAATAATGAAGGTTTCTATTTTGTTAAATGATAAATTAAACACTTTGCTCATTCCGTGTTCATTGTATCTCCTCTAGATTTAAATGACGTCTCGTTGTTGTTGGATCATTGTGATGGATGTCTTGTTGGGTCAGGTCCTCAACTGTGCAGATACAAAGAGCCTCACTCCCAAGATATGGTTCGTTGGCTGGATATCTTTCTAGATATAACCGCAGTCTTCATAACCCCGTCTTGTCCATATGGTGAGTACCGTTAACCGGGGTGACTTTTGCCACTTTTTGAGATGGATGTATTTTTTTTATCAAGCATCACTTTTTATAACAAATGTCTTATTATTTGAAATGTATTCCTATAGGGTAATGTATAGAATAAAAGATTAGTTCTAAAGAGTGAGACTTGATGAAAATACTTCCTTCTCAAAAAGTGGCCAAAGTCACCCCAGTTTACGGTATGTAACATGTAATTCAAACTCATATAAATTCTTAAAGGCAATGTAAAAGAAAGCCCCCATAGGCCAATTAATGGTTCGCAGCAGCTTGATATTTTAGATAGCCCTTGAATAATTGATGTACGTCTTCTGCAAAAGGTACTGGTGCACAAGTATCCTGAAGGGTTGAACTCCATTTCCATTAATCATCCGAACTACATTATTGGGTTGACCATTCCAGACAGTGACTGCTGTATGGATAAAACTCCTGCCAGTTCGGTGGGTTCTGGAGGTGGGTTCTGTTAGAGCTTGACTCTTGACGGCATTGACATACCAGTGCAATTTGTTTGTTTTAATGTGTTTTTTTTTGGTGACCTTGAACGTCACAACTCCAGATTATAGGAAAACAATTGTTTTGGTTTAAGGACAACTTATTGTGATTTGTATCTGAATCAGAGAACGTTGATTATTTTTGTTAAAAAATGGCCAAGGGCGCCCACAAATATCAATGTCATCCGAATTGGCTAAAACCCTTGGAAAATAATCAGTATGTTTTGACAAACACCTAGTGTGAATATTAACTGAATTAAAGAATGTATTTTCTAGGCCAAAATATCAACGACATTTAACCTTTGACATCAGGGTCCCGTTGTAGAAAGAGATGAAATCGATTTCAAAGTTGCAATTAATTGCAAGTCAGAAAATTTGCGCATTTGAACCAATCAGATGTGCGCATTTGGTCACATCATATTACAATTAATTGCAACTTTGTGATCAATTGCATCTCTTTCTGCAACGGGGCCCTGGACTCCAGATTGTATGAAAACAATTGTTTTGTTTTGAGGAATACTTGTGTGAGTTTTACCTGTTTGAGAAGACTAACAAATCTATTTTGTCTGATTTGCTAAAAGTTTCCATAGATTTTTATGAAAGTCTGCTGGGCCTCTAACTCATTACATTCAATTGTTTTTTCATACAGGTTCTATATGACATGTGTTTATTCAGCCTTAGCGTTGTTATGACTATTTCCATCTAGTAACTATGGATTTTAAAATATAATATTTATTATTGTTATTTTTCATTTCTTCCTGTAACATTCAGTGTGATCAAGACGCCTTTTGGTAAGAATCAAGAGGGCAGTGGAGGGTAAAATCCATCATCTGCACCTGTCCGAGCACCCCAAGTCCTATTTCAAGCCTGTTCTGCTCTACAAGGAAAAGGCTCATGGAGTGGTAAGTTTTTTCTTTTGTGTTTGTGTGAATATCATATAAACCAGATCAAGGACTTCATTCCAGTTTGTAGGCTAATAAAATCCTAACTATTCAGGCTCATTTTAATAATTTACTACACAAATACTCAATATCCCTGACCGTTCAGGTATTTGATTTCCCCCCTCAAATTCAAGCATTAGACCATGTCCAAGAACTCTTTATCCAGCATCAAGAACTCAATTTTAATTGCAGAATCAAAGGCTCAAATGTTGAAAAGGGGAAAAGAAAAACTATTTGTGACATATCCTTAATGCCTGTCTATGAATAAGATTTACTTTATAAAGGAGACCATCATGAAAGTACAACACTAGCTGTTAAAGCGTAGTTGTATTAGTGCCATTTTTAATCAGTATAGATATCCAAGATCTTACAATGGGTCAAAATTGAGTCAATCAAAAATCAAAACTGATCACCAGAACTTACAGAACTGAACAGGGCCTTAAAATTCCCAATACTGCAATTTACTATTAAGGGGGATTGCTAGTTTAGCAAAAAATGGTATTCAATATGTTCCTCCCAAAATTATGTATCTCTACTAGATGTTGCTTTATCTGCAAGGTTGATCATCAGGTTCAACTTGTTGGATATAAAGGGATCTAGTAACATTTCAAAATCCCAATATCTTAGAACTCTAGCAGTTCTCTCATACCTTGCTGTATTTGTATTTTTTTATTTTTTTTATTTCCCTTTTGGTAAATTAAAAAGATATTTACTATTGAAGTGTTCAGATGTTCAGATGTAACACCCATATAATGGGAAATTTTCACTAACTGGACATATATTATATCATATCAATGCACATTATATCAAACGTTGAACACTTTTTGCAACAAGGTAATTGTAGATCCCTTTATTTAATTTATTTTTCTTTCTTCCTTTTAGATAATGCATCCCGTACTCTCTGTCCTTTTATGGTGTTCAATTGAAGAGTCACTGATGTCCATGGCAACAGGGTGTCCCTTTGGTGACCGTGGTGATGGTTCCCCACCAAAATCAGTGGTTTCCATACTTTGAACGCTTTGGAAGGACTGGAGGTAGACCAACCATCTGCATGTTTTCTCACTGTTACTGATAAGGCTTCTCGACACTAGCACTTGCCCTGTTGCCCGGGGCAAGTACAAATTGATCTGGGGCAAGTATAATTTTGTAAATGCATAGTTTGGTTGCCCGATCGGGCAACTAAATTATTGATCTACTATGAGAGAATAATGAAATTCTTTAGGTCCTAAATCTCATAGATCTAGAAGTAAGCAGGCAACTAAATTTTCTGTTTGGGCAAGTCAAATGTGAAAATCCATGATTTCGCTTGTCCGAACGGGCCAGTAGAGAAAACAGTTAGTGTGGAGCCTTGGATAAGGATATGGTAACGCATGAAACTTTATCCGAGTGTCGCTGATAAATGAAAGCAAGTTACATGACCACCGTCAAAGCAGCATACTGAACAGTGGTTATGTAACCTGCTATTGTAATGAGTACATGCTCAGATGACATTTCATGCAGGACGTTTTGAAAACTTGGCAACCACCTGTGGCTAGTCAAAACATGTTAGTCGTCTCAAAGAATTGATTATTTCCATCATTTGTGCTACCCAAGAGGAAACATGCGACAAGAAGTAATTATCATAATTACTAAATGTGAATGAATAGTTACTATTTGAATGTCCTTTCAATTATTTTCTGCTTCGTTCTCACTTAAAACTGAGTCATGTTTTAAAATCTTATTCTGATCTCGTCATTTTGATTACAAATTGAAGGTTACTGTTAGTTTATACTTCATTTGTGGGATAAGTAAGGGTAAGGATTATGTTAGCCTCAGTAGTTTATCTCAAGTTTATGGTGATGTGTTTGTATAATGCATTTTGTGTTATCACATGTTTATAAAGGGGAAAACCCTTCAGGCTGTTGGAGACTGGAAATATCTCCATTACTGGCCTTCAAAACCCATGCGCATGTGTACGTCATTTCTAAATTATAAGTTTGTTCATATGTTGGGGGTTTTGTTCACCTCGTAATTTGTTATTTTTCCTTTTTTTCTTGAGTTGCAGTGAACCATGTGATTGGTCTTCTGGACATGGGCGTAGAGACTTACGTAATACCTTTACATCAGGGGGATGAATGAATAGATTGAATTGGTATCAATGACAGATCTACGCCCATGCTTCTGGAGTCCCCTGTAAACTCTGGTGGGCTATTGTTCACACTTGCATTATATAAACATTTTTTTTTAAAGAACAATAAAACCCAAGCAAAGTGTTGCTTCCATAGTCTTAAAAAGATTAGGAGGAATAATCTCTGAAAGTTTGAGCACAATCAGTCAAGAAATAAGAAAACTATGGCTCTTTGAAAATATCCATTTATTTATTTAGTGACTCAAATTGGCAACGCAGTCTGGCAAAGTTGTGGACTACTTTTTGTGCACAAAATTTAAATTTTGTTCAATTTTTACAAAATAAATTTTTACCCTTCATTTGAGTTCAACATATGTTTTGTAGAATACATTTATACACCACATATCATGAGTTTGGGGAATGGAAAAGTGTGACTACGAAGAAAACTGTAAAAATGGGAACATTTGTGTACAAAACATATAAGTAGTAAGTCCACATACTTATCAGAGTGCGTTGCCAATGTTTACCATAGGAATAAATAGGCATCTTCAAAGAGCCATAGTTTTCTTGTTTATGGCCCGATTATGCTCTTACTTTCAGAGATTATTCCTCTTAATCTGTCCAAGTCTATGAAAGCAACAGTTTGATTGGGCTTCATTATGTCTCGGGTTGTCCATCACATTTTCGTTCTTTTGATATCTGGAAAAACGATTGACAGATTAATTCTAAGCTTTGTATGATTGTAGATATTTGGGTGAAAATGATCTGATTATATTTTTGGGTCATGGCTCATTGAATATCCCCAAATTACTATTAATCACAATATGTCAACAACCGGTTGAAAAATGTTAATCCTACTTGGTACCTGAATGTATCTTGAGCCAATGTAGCTATCAGATTTTGGGGTCATGGGGTCAATGGTCAAAGTTCATAGGGCTTATATATGCAAAAAATAACCTGTAACTGTAATATCTTGAAGACCTGTTGACATAACCATTCAAAATTTAATTGAAATAATCAAGTCGGGTTTCAGTAAAAGTTAATTTGGGTTTCACATACAAAATGTGCGATGGAAGAGCCATACCCAGTTAAACATTATTTGTCATTGTTTGAATGAATTACTTACCATGAAATTATGTTTTACCCCAGTCTATGATTTGGGGGCGAACTGTGTTGTCTAGCCATGTTGCTACTGGTTTCGTGATTATTTTAAAATAAAGAATAAAGGTGACCGATAAGAATATGATGTACAAATCTAAATCTTGCAATATCTTTACTATATTTCAATTAAAAGAATGTATTGAATGTATTACAATGATTGACACTATTGTTCATAGCACTTGGCGTCTTGATTTAATTCCAATAATTACAAAATTAATATGTTTACCCTTCGTTTGAGTTCAACATATGTTTTGTAGAATACATGAGTTTGGGGAATGGAAAAGTGCGACTACGAAGAAAACTGTACAAATTGGGAAATTTGTGTACAAAACATATAAGTAGTAAGTCCACATACTTATCAGAGTGCGTTGCCAATGTTTCCCATAGGAATAAATAGCACTTGGGGTCATAATGTGTATTTGTTTTGGTTCATCCATCTTCAAATAGTTTTAACATGTACATGCAATGAACCCCCTTAACATTGTGAACGAAATGTGATTTTTATATTGTGATAATTTTGTATATCGTTAACATTGAGTAAAATAAATTAATAGAACAGAACATGAGGAACATGTCTTTATCCAACCAATGTGTATATA